>PVJL010005919.1:0-47128 GCA_004026885.1 Lyroderma lyra
TATTTTTATATTGATATTTTTATTTATCTAATTATTTTCATTGTTAAATTTACTAGGTTGACATTGATTAGTAAACATTACATGGGTTCCACGTGTACAATTCTACAATACATTGTCTATATGTTGTGTTTTGTGTTCATCACCCAGAGACAGCTCTCTTTCAATCATCATTTATTTATATCTCTGTCCCTCTCTCTGCTTTCTGTCCCCTTATCCTCAGGCAAATACTTAATTATTGACTGTCAATGAGTTTTGTTTCTTTGTTGCTTTCAACTTTATGTTTCACATATGAGTGGAATCATATAGTTCTTGGTTTTTTTCTCTCTGACTTATTTCACTTAGCATGATGATCTCAAGATCTATCTATGTTATTATAAATGGACCTATTTAGTGTTTTCTTATAGCTGAGTAGTTTTCCATTGTGTAAATGTACCACAATTTCTTCATCCAGTCATCTATCAGATAAAAATTTGGTTGTTTTCATGATTTGGCCACCATAAATAGTGCTGTGATGAATATTGAAGTAAACTTATCTTTGCAAACTGAGATTTTCAAGTTCTTTGGGTAGATATACAGAAGGGGATTTTATGAGTTATATAGCAATTCTATTCTTGAGGAACCTCTATACTGTTCTCCACAGTGCTTATATCAGTTTGCATCCATATGATCAGTGTATGAGGGTTTCTTTTTCTCCATAACCTCTCCATTGTCTTATTGATAATGGCCATACTCATAGGTGTAAGGTGGTATCTTATTGTGGTTTTTATTTGCATTTTCTTGATAGCTAGTGAAGTTGAGCATTTTTTCATGTGTCTGTTGGACATTTCTATGTCTTCATGCAAGAAGGGTGTTTATATGTATTTCTTAATCTATTATTTTATTTCTTCTTTCATGCAGTCATTTTTTAATAACCTGTTGTTTACTCTCCATGTGTTTGCGGGGGTTTTTTTCTGCTTTTTTGTGCAGTTGATCTCCAATTTCAAGGCTATGTGGTCTGAGAATATGCTTTGTATGACTCCAGTTTTTTTTTAATTTGCTGAGTCTAGTTTTGTGTCCCAGCATATGGTCTATCCTTGAAAATGTCCCATGTGCACTAGAATAGAATGGGTAGTCTTGTGTGGTAGGATGGAGTGTCCTGTAAATGTCAATTATGTCCAATGGTTGCAATGTATTATTTAGAGCTGATATTTTTGTATTTATTTTCTGTTTGGATGATCTGTCCATGGCTGTCAAGGGGGTTTTTAGGTACCCTGATATAATTGTGTTTTTGTCAGTTTCACCTTTTAGATCTGATGTTGCTTTGTATATTTTGATGTTTCCTGATTGGATTGAATATCATGACTATTTCTTTTTGTCTTGCCCCTTTTATCATTATGAAATGTCCATTTTTTCTATTTCCTTTTTTATCCTCAAATCTTTTTCATCAGCTACAAGTATAGCTACTCCTACATTTCCCTGGATGTAATTTGCTTGGAGTATTGTTTTCCACTCTTTCACTTTGAGTCTGTGTTTGTCTTAGTAGTTAAGGTGTGCCTCTTGGAGATAGCATATAAATGGGTTTTGTTTTTCAATCTAGTCAGCTCCTCTATGACTTTTATTTGTGAGTTCAGGACACTTAAATTTAGGGTGATGATTGATATATGAACATTTTCTATAGCCATTGTGTCTTCCAGTTTTTGGTTGTTCAGTGTCTCAGTTTCTTCTTCCTTTTTTTCTCACACTCTGTTTTGTTAGTTTGATGGTGTTTTATGATTTGTTCTTTGATTTTCTCTTTTGTATTGGTTGTGTATCTTGGTTCTGTTTTTGTTTTTTGTTTGTTTGTTTGTTTGTTTTATATTTTTAATTTTTTTTTAATTTTAGTAGTTACCATGAGGATTATGAAAAGAAAAGTTTCATGTATTTAGTGGCTCTTTTTCCTAAGCATATTTTTAATTTTTATTCTCTTTTGGCAATTTAAACCTTTACTTCCTCCCTTTTTATGTTTTTGTTATCCCAACTTTATGACATTTATTTTGTTTTTTTGTTTGTTTCTTTCAGGTTAAGTAGCCCCCTTCAGTATTTCCCGGATTGATGGCCTTGTGTTGGTGAATTTTCTCAGCTTCTGTCTGAAAAGGTCTTTATTCATCCTTCATATCTAAAGGATAACTTTGTTGGATAGGTTTTTTTGGTTGGTGGTTTCTTTCTTTTAATATTTTGAATATGTAATTCCACTCTCTCCTGGCTACAGGAGTTTCTGCTGGGAATTCTTACATTCTGATGGGTTTTCCATTGAAGGTCATAATTTTTTTTCCCCTCTGGATGTCTTGAGAATTCTTCCTTTGTCTTTGATTTTTGACATCTTCAATATAATGTGTCTTGGAGATATTCTAGTGGAATTCAGATAACTAGGGATCCTGTTTTCTTCTTGAATTTGGGGTTGTACTTCTTCCCATGGGTTTGAAAATTTCTCATCTACTATTTGTTTTATTAAATTCTCATTAGAATTTGGTTTTGTTTCTTCTAGTATTTCTATTATTCTAATGTATTTTTCTGATGGAATCATGTAGCTTTTGTACAGACTTAATTTTTGTATGTGTGAGGGAGATTCTCAAATCTCGGTCTTTTTCCTTCTGTTCTATTTCCCTGTTTTAATCTTTGATGTCATTAATTCTTTCCTTCATCTGGTTGGTCCTGCTTCCTATGCTACTTAGTTCATGCTTTATTTCTTTTATTGCATTGTTTATCTCCTGAATTTCTATTTGATTCTTTTTATGGTTTGAATTTCTTTGTTAAAGTATTCCTTTTGTTCAAAGATTTCTTTTCTGAGATCACTTATCTGAGTCTGAATACTTAGCCAGCATTTATTGAGTTCTTTGAGTATGTTTAGGACTGCATTCTTGAATTCTATTTCACTTAGCTCATATATTTCCAAACTTATAAGTCCCTTTTCTGGAGACTTTCTATTCTCTCTCTGAGACACTTCGTTCCTGAAGGAGTTCGTTGTAGTTGATGTATTTCTCCTAAGGGCTTTTTCCCCTGGCTGATATGGAGAGGTCTTTCTTTCACTTTCCAGGTGGTGTCACTACAATACCTTATAGTATTTTCTTTTGATTGTTCAATTTTCTCATTCTTATAGCTTTCCTGTATGGTGAACTTGTTAACTTCTACTCAGTTACCTTGGTTTCTATGTGCCTCCTTTTTGGGACAAATGTGGTGAGCAATGATATTATCACCTCTGTGATCAGTGGAGGCAGAGGCTAGTGTGTCTTTGTTTTACAGTATGCATGAGCCCTTCTGTTAGTTCCTGTGGGGAGGTTGTTGGGGAAAGCTCAAGGCTTTTTTGGTGCACAGGGTAATGGTGATTTGAGGGACAGCAAGGGGACGTAGCCAGGCTCCGTGTTCACAGTTTCTGCCTTGTGGTGGTAACAGTGTGATTCATTGTTGCTGTAGTTCTGAGATTTCTTATTACCCTGGGTGCTAGCTTAGCTGTGAAACATGCCCTTCTGTCAGGAGCGCTAAGGGCTGGGATGGGTGGCCTGTATGGCATAAGACTGCTTCTCTGTCAACTGAGTGCTGAGCTGTGCTTAGCATGTGCTTCAATACAAGCCTGATTTTCTATCAGGAGCATACTGAACCTGGGAGATTCCACACCACTAAGCAAGCTTTAGCATCCATCAGGAATGCACCTGAGCTGGGAGGATGAGTGCTGCGAAGGAAGTTTGGCCCTTTGTCAGGAGCACATGGCAAAGTCACACACTTTTGACATTGCCTTCCTTTCTTCTCTCAAGCTTGCAATTCATCTGTGATTGTGTTTTGTTCTGGTCAGTGACCACCCCTAGCTGTCAGCACTTAGTCTCAAGCTTGTCAAGGGCCAAACTGGGGGCAAGTGCTATACGTGTTGGCTCCTAGATTTGGACTGCTTTTAGCTGGGTTCCTGTTTTCACCTCAGGCACTTTAGCTTGCCTTAGTTCAGGCCCTATCACATCCAACACATGACACTCCAGCTGGAACCCTAGCACTCCTCTGCTCAGGTTTGGGCTTTATCTCTTCCCCTCCCTGGACTTCCACTGTGGGCTTTTTCTTTCACCTGGTATCATGTTGTACTTCAGCCTGTTTTTCCCATCCTCCTCCTCAGTCCTTCTTATGGAATCCCTGGACTTTTGTAACCCCTAAGCACTGCTCCCTTCCTTTTTCTCTCATTCATCTCCCTTTCTCTGACCTTTATGTGTTTTATTGCAATGAGTGGATCTCTCAAATTAGGCTATGTTACATGGGGATTCCCTTGTCAGATATTGGCTGCTCGTTTTGTAATTTCCAGGAAAAGTCACCTTGATCCTCCTATGTGTTCTTCGTTTCTGACTGTTTACTTTTTATAGTGTCTATGTCTTTCTTAATGCTTATTAATCTTTCTTTTGAAATTCTCTCTAAGTTCCTTGAGCAATCTTATAACCATTGTTTGGAGCTCTGTATGTAATAGGTTCCTTGCCTCTATCTCATTTAGTTCTTCTTCTGGAATTTTTTGCTCTTCTTTTATTTGAGACATATTTCTTTGTTTCCTCATTTTGCATGCCTATTTGTGGGTTTTTTTTTTCTCTGTTTTAGGTAGCTCTTCCATGTGTTCCAGTATTGCTGGATAGCCTTATGTTGTAGGTGCCCTGTTGGGCCCTGGCATCTTCTCCTTAGGCTCCTGTACTGGGTGCTCCTGTAGATTCTGGTTTAGTGCCAATGCTGTGCCTGGAGCTACTCAGCAAAAGTCTCAGAGCACACCAATGCCAGTCACCACCTGCCTGGGGCCTATGGACTTAAATAATTCTTCAAGAAAGATTGCAATGTGAATGGGGCTGGCTACTCACAGGAGGAAGTGACTCTGGCATATGTGCAGTTGGGTGTGTGGGGTTCCAGTGAACCAGCAGGGTAGAGTGAGCGGAGCTCACTCAGATTCAGATATGGCCACGTGAGAGTGAGCACAATACAGGAAAAGTGACATCCCCCAACCAACTCCATGAGATAATAACCCACCTAAGAAAAATAGTAACTATTCTTTAGTCTTTGCCTTAAACACACACACCTCATGCTACCTCACATATGCTTCTGATGCCCCCTGAGTCACCATCCTACTGCTGGAGTTCAGGGTATGTACTTGCAAGTGACTTTAAGAAGACATCTGGATTTCCCACAGCCTTCTGTCCCAATTGGATGGTCAGATTCCCCACTGTTTTTCACAGTAAAATGTTATGAGGTTCCTCTTTCCATCATCAGTGCTCTGGCCTGAGAAACCTGGTATGCAGTTGGGGTCCCACACTTTGGGGGAATCTTCATGGTTTTGTTATCCCTCCTTATTCTCTACCACCACCAGAGGTTTGGCTCCTTTCCTTTCTGAGTCTCTCCTACTAGTCTCAAAATGACTTCCTCTTCTTTGTATCTTTAGTTATAAAATTTAACTTCAGCTAGACTTCAGATGGTTCTCCAGGTTGGTTTTTCAATAATTTAGTTGCAATTTTAATGTGTTCGTGAAACAAAGCAGGCAGAGAGTTTACATATTCCACCTTGGATCTCTTAGCAGCCTGGCAATGTTATTAGACTTTCATTTTTCTCCTTTTAATCTGTCTTTTATTCTGTGGTCTTGGGCAAAAACCTAGAACAGTAAAGGGAAAATTATTTTTCCTTTCATACATTACTAAGACAGATGCCAGGTGTTTAGTAACACTTAAAATTGAAAGAATAAAGGGGGAAAAATCACATCTAAACCACTGTGAAATTTAGCCCAGGAAAATCTGTCTCCTTAACTTCTTTCACTTGTAGAAAATAAATGTGAAGTTCACTGCACTTCATTTAATTTTACATAAACACACTTTTTGAGACTGAAGCAAATCTGACTGGTTTTCAATGTGAAAATAAAATATGAAACTGCTCTTGAAATAATTTCTAAGCAGAACTTGTCTTTATTCCTAATGTAACAAAAGTGTATATAATGATCAGTATTTTTTTTTGGTCGGTTTCTTGGCCTGTATGTGAACCCAGGACATGGTGGTGACAGTGCCAAAACCTAGCCACTGGACCACGAGGGAATCCCCCTGATTATCAGTATTTAATAATCTCCTTCATTCATAGGAATGCTACATTTTGTTGGATTTGACATTTTCAGTGATCGAGAATTACTAAATATTATAAATTGCAATACCACTATTAAAAACAGAATGTTATAAATAGAATGATGTCATTTCTTTCCAAAGATTATTGATATACTAGAGTGATGCAAAAATAATAACAAAAGCAAGATGTTTGATGGAAAACTTTGAGAGTAACATGCAACTAAATAAGGAATGGGTTAACAATGAGATTAAGAAAAAATTATTTGAAATAAGTGAAAATGATAATACAGGGATCCCAAACTTATGGAGCACAGTGAAAGCAGTCCTCAGAGGGAAATTCATAACACTGTTGGCCTACATAAAGTAACAAAAAAATCTCAAATAAACACTGCAATTGCAAGCTCCATACAGGAGTATCTTGGGGGCAAGCAGGAGCTGGGTTAAATTTATTATTTGCTTCCTTGGAATACATTATTAACGTTTAATATACCAACTTGCAGATTGGGAAATATTTCTATGATTCATTTTTTAATTACAATTATTTTTTACTGTCTTTTTTTAAGTAACATTTTAATTTTTTTCATATTGGTGTTATGCAAAGTAACTCTGGCATTTAGAACCAA
Source organism: Lyroderma lyra (assembly GCA_004026885.1). Lineage (NCBI taxonomy): Eukaryota > Metazoa > Chordata > Mammalia > Chiroptera > Megadermatidae > Lyroderma > Lyroderma lyra. The sequence continues at coordinate 6,695 of PVJL010005919.1, forward strand.
TAACTATGTGTTCATCTCATTATTCTAGATTGATTATGCAAAAATATTTGTATAACTAGGTTATGTTTTAATCTCTTAAAAGCATTGTTTGTGTTTCAGTTTCCTTCATCTCATGGACTGTGTTTTTAAGCTTTCTATTGACTGATCTTTCCCACCATTGTTTCACAGAAAACAATGAACTCAGGGAATCTGGCTGGCAGGTATAATCCATCATTAAGTTCCATTACTTAGGCAGACAATGTAACTGGTTATTAAATATAACATTTGTAATGCTTCTTAATGACTTGGAAACTTTAAAATTCAGAAGCTGAGAAAGAAAGGTAACTGAAAAGTTAGCTAAAAATAAAAGGAAAATAAACAATAATTGACATTAATTAATTTTATGGCACAATCAACCTCAAATGACAATTACTGAAAGTGATTAAATTTTTAATAACAACAACTATTCATTAATCTTTAACAGTGTGATAATTAACCTTAAAATTAATTCTCCCAGGTAGTTATTATCCTGCAATCACAAAGAAAGAAACAGGTTCAGAGAAGTTAATAAATTTCTCAAGAATACACAACTAAATAATAGATAGCATGTTATTCTCACTTTTTTTTGTGACTGATCAAATAATACCTTCTTGGTGAGGCCTTCACTACCACTCTGTTTAAATTTGCAGTCATCAATCCTCAACAAACTCTTTCTCTTCCTTTGCTTATTTTTATTTATAGAACTTAGTAGCCTCTAAATTACCATAATTCACTTATTTATTCCATTTATTGTTTGTCTCCTTTCTCTACAAGGTCAGTTTTATGAGGGTAAGGATTTGTGTCAATAGTGCTAACTGCTTAGCCCCAGCACCAGGTATAGTGACTGACACATAGAACTGTTCACTTAAATATGTGGGGCAAGGATCCATGAGCCAAGAGGGAAATAATGTGACCAATCAAAGGGTTTGTCTGCCCATTGTGCAGATAGCCAATTATGTTGACACCCATTTTAAAAAGTGATTATTGTATAGCACTGTACAATGGAGAGTGGGCAGCTTGTTCTGGAAAAACCCAAAATCATAAATGATTTACAGACAAGGGGTTTTCATAGAGGAAAAATCACAAGTCATCATAAGGTGATCCTGGGTATTTCTGAATTGTCAAGAGTGAGGTAAAAGTAGTAAATAATCATTTCAGGTCTTGAGGTTAGCTTTCATGTCCTCCAGTATGATTTCATGAGAATGTGGTGAGGGGTTCAGTTAGCTTTACGGCTCAGGAGCTGAAACATAATTTAGGTCATGATGGTATCTTCAGCTTGACAGAAACTCATACTTTATGGCCTTTAGTCCATGCAAGGTCATTGTTTCTGGCTGACTCAGGGCATTATGACTAGTAAGGTAAAGGGATAAAGCTTATACTATATGCTATGAATAAAACAGGGTGTTGGGGTTACATATTAAGCAAAAATTATATATAAATCAAGACCCTCAGTTTCAGTTTGTCATTCACTTTGGAGGTTGCAAAACATTTTAACAATGCATGTTACTAGTTTATCTTGGTATACAGGGGTGACTCTTGCATATTGTGTGTTGTTATTATTTCTGGTGTCTTGATTATTTATTTCTCTCTCAGTCTAACATGCCCTAGGATAAGCAATTTCTATAATGGTTAACAAGGTGCTGTATGACTTCATTTTCATGACTGTTAGTCTAAACTTACATACAAACCTTTTTTTAATGAAAGATATTTTGTGAAGGGTCTTAATTCCTTGGCTTCAATGAGAGACAGTAGAAGTTAGAGTTTATATTTAATTACCATCTTCTTATTTAATATATTGGATTTTAAAAGTGAGGAAAATGGTAGTTATTATTCTAAGCATGAGTATATAAATATAAGGGATTATTTTCATTATTCCATTCTTTAATCACTTTGTCTATTAAATCAATAAACATAACATGTTTAAAAAAGTATACTTCCTTACTCTGATTCAGAGAACATACTTTTACAAACATGTTTTAGAAGAGAAAGAGGGAAGGAAAACAGTCCCTTTTCCTTGGCAACTACTAAGTAGCTAAGAGTATGGGAATGCTCCTTTTTTCCTGGAATACATTTACAGATAATATCTAATTTAAGACAAACATAATAGAGGATCAAAAACAGAAACACATTGTATTTATTCTACTTGCAAGACATGCTTTTACAAAGCCTAGAATATGTGATTAACTTATCAGGTAAAACAAACAAATTATCTCAACAATATACTTATAAAAAGAATGAGATTAAGCAACTGAAATCAAGAGCCTGTAAAAGACAGTGTTCCTTTATTTACCATCCATTCCTCCATTATAAGTATTTGTAGAAGCATACTGTTAATAAATGGTTGCCTTGCACATGGATCCAGTAGTGTGAAGAACTGAACTTGGCATTGATAATAGCCAATGAAGGAGCCTTGACCAGTAAATTTTCCAGAAATACATTATGTCAGAAACAAAAAATCAAAATAACATAATAAAGTTTTATTGACAAGAAAAAATCTGAGCTGTTCTAAATTAAAATTACAGTGACCAGAGAGTACTACAAAGAGACAGAACAATTAGCCTCCTAATAGCTGTGAGCCAGGTCTGACAAAAAGACTGCTCACACTCCTTGGTATATATTGGAACTTTGGATTAATTTATAGATGGTTATTTCATGATTATTCTAAAGAGAGAATAGCCAGGCACCTTAGAATCTCAGGAACTTATACTTCTTATTTACACATGAACATTCTGAATTTGCTCATAACCTATGCAAGGGAGCAAATACTTTTTCTTTGGACTCTGTGTCTATTCTAGAACTAGCCCTGCTTAACCTTCTCTGATTCCCTTTGTCTACAGTCAATGTAAATTTTTTTCAGAATGGCTTCCATTTTTCTTCCCACTACTTCACTACTTTCTGTAAAAAAAACAAACAAAAAACAAAAACAAAAACAAAACAAAACAAAAAAACACTTGCAAAATTCTGCAATGGGATGGACATGTTTGTTTTTCCTATATAGCAATGTTGCTGGTGGTTTAGATTCCTTGTCTCAAGACTGGTCTTTTTCTTTTTCCCTAGCAATTACCCAATAAACCCTCTCTTTAAAATAATAAATATTCAGCCATAGAGTTAAATTTTTCAACACAGTCTACAAAACAGAAGATTTAGGCTTAGCGGAGGTTTTACCTCTAAGGTGAGATAGTCAGGAATAGAAAAATCAAGCGCAAGTGGAAGGGTCATTCTTGGAATAGCAAATTAACTCATTTTTATGAGTTAGGAAAGAAAGGATTAGGGAAATTCTGAGGTGGGGAAGAAATAATATGACAGTACATGTCAATATGACTCAAGCCCTTTTAGAAGTGGCTGGGAAATTTATTTGCTAAAAAGGTAAGTTCAGATTGGGTCTGGCCATTCCCTGTGTCCATGTGTCTTTCTGCGTATGTCATAACTGCCCTGCCTCACTCTCAGGATTTTTATGAAGCTCAAAGAGCATATTGCCTGAAGATATTTTTAATAGATAAATTTGTATTTCACTTAAAGATAGTGAACAGTCTGTTATTTACAATAAACAAAGTAAATTACATAATTTTCCAGAAGGATAATTTACTACTTAACAACTGTAGGCTCCTAATACAGAGGAAGGCAGATTCGAGTAACCTTAGGATTGTTAGATGTGTTTAAAAGAGAACCTAGGACTTGCCCAAGTACCTTCATCATCCTGTATCTAGACTTCTGTGGGAGGATGGAGACTTAATGAGGGCCTTGTGTCTGCCACCTGCTGAGAAACTGCCTTGTCCTTTTGGGGGCTGACTGATACTCCTAATTATGGGGTAAGTTATATATATATATTACTCAGAAATAGCAGGCAGGGTTAAGAAGCATGAAGTTCTTGTTCTTCACTCACCCAGAACTCCTCTGTCCTGTACCATAAAGGAAGAAAGGAGCCTAACAATCAAGAAGAAAAACTAGTAGGTACAAACTGCAAATAAACTTTCTATTATATATTTTTAAATTGAAGTTACATTTGAGAAAACACTGATTACTCTTTTGTAATTCTAAATAACCACCTTTATCTTCCCAAGATTCAAACACATCCTTAAGTAATGTTAGAAAAAATAAAAAGAGAATAACTGCTTTGTGCACCACTTCAATTTCTTGGGGAAGGAAGAAATAATCCAGTAAGAAACTATTTTAGAGTGCAGAGTTAAAATAGGTTCCAAGGTCTGCTTTTACTTCCTTCTTCCTGGTACTTTTAGATAAAACTATTGAGGTGATTTAGAGGGTTAAATACAAACGTTGCAGCATATCTGTGAAAGTCTAATGTGTTAACTCATATAATAAACACTCCAAATTCCAATATGGAATACACCTCAGCATTTGTCACAATATATCTTTTACTCAGGATTTTTGTCGTTGTCTTTTGCCTTCCATTAGACTTATAGTTCCTTGAGATCAAAGATGGTAGAAACTAAGTACTTAATGAATCTTCTAAAATTGATAGAACATCCATTATAATGAACAGAACTAAAGGAAAACCAAAAAGTCCTGCCTAGAGAAGATCAGTTGATAACAAAGGGATCCATGTGAAGGGATCCTATATGAAAAAACACAAAGAGAAGCCATTTGTTCAGTAGTACTTAAATTCAAAACAGACACAATTCCTGCTCTTGTTGGACTTCCAAAAACGAGAATGTGACAGGCATTAAAGGGCCCTTTACAATAATGATTATTGTAATAAAGACTAACAAGAAATTCATGGGGTTATATGAGTTTTAAGAAGAATGACCTGAATCAATCATAAGAGTGAGAAAAGATTTTATAGAGAAAACTTTTTCACTGGAGAATTGATGGAGGTGAGTTGTAGCTGACAAGGTGATAATATCCATGAGATAGGGGATGAAGAACCAAAAACAAACAAACAAACAAAAAACAAAAAGAAACACTTTCACATAATTTAAAATTATGGAGTGAGAATGTATGAGAGGGCTACAAAATTTTAAAAACATGTACCTGAGAAGTAGCTTGGCTGATAAAGAAGGCTTGGTGATAATTGAAAATACAATGCTATACACGCACAATCAGATATTTAAAAGATGTTTGATTGATATCATGAGCTCAAATAAGAGGCAGCATATTTGTTAAGAGTATGAACTCTAGTGTAATAATCTTAGCTGTCAGACCTTGGGTAAATTATTTAAACTCTTCATGTATTGACTCTTTTGCAAACTGAGACGTGTAAGAATGCCCTTCTCCTAGCTTATTGTGAGCATTATATGTGTTACTATATAAAAAGCACTTAGAACACCACCTGGAGTACTTCAAATATAGAATATACTGGAAAGCCAAAAATGTATAAAAATTTTAAGAGATGTTATCTATATATTACTTTTGAAAGCTGAATTGAATTATGGTAGAAATGTGTAGTATGATATTTACTAAAAAGATAGCATTAATCAAATGAATATGAGTTTCATCATGGGACAGGCAGGACAGTAAAAGAAAATGGCAGAAGCAAGGCTGTCATTTGAGGAACCAAGACAATTTGCCAGGACAATGGGTAGGACAGAGTGGTGCGGTTGAGTTTGCCCTAAGTTCTCCTGACAACACCTCTTGACTTCTACCGATGGGGGACCTTAAAGGATGTGGTGTACTGTAGAAAATTGGCTATATTGGCAGTACTTCAGGAAGAAATTGAAATGGCATGTGAAATGATACAAGTGGAAACTTTGGTCAATGTTGCTCAAGCAGTAGTTTGCCATAATCAGAAGATGCTGATGGTAACCACTTTGAGCACCTCTTGCAATTGCAAAAGTCAAATGTGACTTGTATTCTTTTGTTATCAGTATATATTCATTATTCCAATACAGTTTTCTCACGTCTTATAATGTGTATACATTTTTTGCCACCCTCTGTATGTTAGTTGCTATTATTTTTGCTACCATTATTAGTTGCAATGTTATGAACTGAGAATTATATTAGGACAGGTTAGTAATAACATTAAGATTACAATTTTGCTCATGTTGCTCTCTTGTACATTGCTTGTACACATGAGGAATAAGCCCCATCACCAGAGATGTTGATACAGCATAATGAACAGAAAATTCCTGATAGAGGGGCAATACATTTTTGCAAGTCACTCAAAGTACTGTTGGTCCCAGGACTAAGAAGAAAAATGTAGGGTATAAATGAAAGACTAGAAAGAGGATGGGGAAATAAGTTATATTTTGGTTTAGAGGAAACTCTTGTTGGCTCAGTTATCTAGGGGAAATCTAATCTGCTTATTTCAACCTGTTTACTAGAAGGTTCCAGTCCTATAAAAACTATTATACTTTTCCACCATTTTGCCTCAATGAGCATATCACTCCCCACCTCTTACTGCTCACTCCAGGCGAGAACCCTATCTACTCTCCATGTATACATATAGAAGCCTTTTTCATTCTGAGGCAGGGGATAAGAACTAAGAACTTTTCAGCCTGGGTTCCTTATCATGCTCAGACATATGAAATATAATATAAAATGACAAACTTATTATATTTTTTCAACTATATCATGGCAAAAGCAAAACCAAATAAGGTTAATAACCTGATTGTCATACTGTCACATCCTCTTTTTTGGATGCCCCAAAAAAGCAAGAGTTGTGTCCATCCCATAATTAATTCTGTAATCACCATGGCAAAGATAGTTTCACAGTCTCTTCTATTACACTTTTGATTATATAACATATCAACATATTCATACTCAGATGTTGGCTAAAGGTCACACTAAACTCTCTTATGGCATTCAATTTTATGAAATAAAGATTTTATTCTTCTGAAAGCTATTTGTTAAGTAGTTGTTGAATCAGCAATTCTATATCACTGTTACTTCTACTAAGCTGACTTTATCTTGATAGAATTTTAAATTTAACTTTACATAATTAAGCAAATTATTGGTACATAGTAGACACTAAAGAAATCTATGTAAAATTTAGCTGTTCCTTGAGTTCAGTTTCCTTAAACTTAGGTCACCAGAAATAATGAATATCAGAGAAGAGATTATGTCTAAATGAATAGAACCATAAAACAATACATCATATTCAGGATTTGCATATGACCTTGAAAACATCTATAGAAGTGTGTCATGTGTGGTTTTTTCTTTTTTTTTGGTAGTTCCCTGGCTGGTAATCAAAGACACAGGTGTTTGTAGTAACCACTATGTGTATTATTCTAAATCAAATAATGTGGGAGGCTCCAGTACTATGTTGAATAAAAGTGATGAAAGTATGCATTCCTGCCTTGTCTCTGATTTTAGAGGAAATGGTTTTAATATTTCACAATTGAGTATAATGTGACTGGAAACTGTCCCAGATTATGAGAAGAAAAAGCAGTATAATCATTGCAGATCATGTGACAAAAATCAGACTATTCTGTGAACACAATATTTATTAAACATTTTTTAGGTAAATCTCTATTTCACTTAAGGAATATTCACTAAACATATTTTACATCCAGTAAATTATAACAAACATTTAAAGAAGAACAAATACCACTATTTCTCAAGCTTCCAAAAATTGGAGAAGTAAGAATACTTCCTAACTCATTCTATGAGGCTAGACAACCCTTATACCAAAGCCAGACAAAGACATTACAAGAAAAAAAATTACCAACAAATATCTCTTTTGAACATTGATGAAAAATTTCTTGACAACATACTAGCACACCAAATTTAACAGTTTATTAAAAAAATTATACACCATGACCAATCGGTATTTATTCCTATATTACATTAGAAGAATGGTTCAACATCAGAAATTTAATCCATGAAATACATTATATCAAGTGAATGAAGATAAAACACAAGATCATATCAATTGATGCAGATAAGCATTTGACAAAATCTAGAAGCCTTTCATGATAACAACACTCAACAAGCTAAAAATAGAAAATAACTACCTCAACATAATAAAACCCATGAATGAGGAACCCAAAGCAAATGTCAAACTGAATTGTGAAAGATTGAAAGGTTTTCCTCTAAAATCAGGAAAAGGGAAAAATGCATATTTTCACCACATCTATGTAACATAATACTGGAAGCCTTAGTCATATAAATTAAGCAAGAAGAAATAAAAGTCATTTTAATTGGAAAGAAAGAAGTAAAATTATTTCTGTTTACAGATGATAAAAAAAGGATAAGCTATGGAATGGTTTACTTGCAATAAACTACTTGCAGAAATAATTTACTTGCAAATCATATATGAGTATCTTATGTGACTAATATCCAGAATATACAAGGGCTGTTTGGAAAAAATGCAGCTATAAATGCTTCTATTTTTTGTATTACATGGCTGGATACTTTCCAGACAGCCCTTATATATGCAATTCTTAAAACAAACAAACAAAATACTGATTAAAAATGGGCACATATAAAACTAAAAACAACAAAGAAGCAAAAACTAATGGACACAGTCAATAGTTTAGGGTTTCCTTAAGGCAAGTGGGTAGGTGGTGAGAGAGGAGGGATGGGGAGTCAAGTATATGGTGATGGAAAGAGAACTGGCTCTGGATGGTGAACACATAATGCAACACATATGCGATGCACTGTAGAATTGTACACCTGGAACCTATGTAATTTTTGCTAAACAATGTCACCCCAATGTGTTTAACAATAAAAAATATGGGCAAAGGACTTGGATAAAAATTTCTGCAAAGATATACAGATGACCAACAAGCACATGAAAAGATGCTCATCATCAGTTATTATTAGGGGAATGAAAATTAAAACTACAATCAGTGACCACCTTACACACATTAGAATGGCTACTGCCAATAAAAATAGAAAACAACAAATGTTGGCAAAGATGTGGAGAAACTGGAAACTTTGTGCACTACTGGTGAAAATGTATAATTGTCCAGCTGCTGTGGAAAACAGTGTGGTGGTTCTTCAAAAAAATTAAACAGAATTACCACATGATTCATAATTCTGCTTTTAGATATATGCCCAAAAGAACTCAAAGTAGAGTCTGGAGCAGATATATGCATACCCATGCTCATAGCAGCATTATTTACAATAACTAAAATGTTGAAGCAACCCAAGAGTCCATCAGAAGATGAATGGATATAATTTAGCCATAAATAAGAAATCCTACCAGATACTACAACATTGATAAACTCTCAAGACATTACGATAAGTAAAGCAAACCACTCACAAAATGGCAAATACTGTTTGATTCCACTTACATGAGGTACCTAGAATAGAAAAAATCATACAAATAGAAAATAGAATGGTAATTGCCAAGATTGACGGAGGGGAACTGAAGAGTTATTATTTAATAGTAAACAGTTTCAGTTTTGCAAGATGAATAAAAGTCTAATTTTTAAAATAACCTACACTTTCTAAGCCTACAAAATCTTAAATTGAGGGTTAACAAACAGACAATGCCCAAGGTGCCGAGCACTGTTATAAGAAGCACACCCCCAATAATGGATAAAGTGATAGCAAATTAAAGAAAAAATACAATGGTGGCTTGGGGGTTTTCTGGAGATGTGCAAAAATGTTGGAGAATATTTTATATATATTTGAAAATTTGGAGATAAGATAAAAAGACAGATCTAGTGAGGAGGGATTCAAGGAGATAATGGGGGCAAGTTTCCAGAGACCTGTTGGTGCTTGCCCTTCTCTAGCCTAGAAATGTATGTGTCCCTAGCAGTTTGAAGGACAAAATTAATTGGTATTTTACACTTTCAAGGAAAATTTAAAGTATAAGAAATAGTTGGTTAGCTGCTTTGAAGGTATAGTGAAGGAGAAGTGAGGTAATAGATTTTTGAATGTTTCCAAATGTGGGCTATCCATAGGAAAGATCCAGAAAGGGATGTTGAAGAAAATGTAGGTCGGGTAGCACACTAAGAATGGAATAAGGATGGGGTTCCCTAGTAGTGTAGTGGGTAGGCTTCCACATTCTCAATGCCATGGCCCAGGTTCACTTCCCAGCCAGGGAACCTCCCAAAAACAAACAAACAAACAAATTTAAAGTGTTTATGATCATTTTAAATAAAATTGGAAAATACAAATTAAAAAAAAAAAGAATGGAATAAGAGAGCAGATAGATACTTTACCTTGTTAAATGAATGGCACATATGAGAAGCATAATGGAGGGGAAAGTGAAATGCATAGGAACCCCGGATACTCATAAAGCAAAACATCAGCTTTAAATTAGTGCTAGACATAGAAAGCACAAATATCTAATTGCCAGGACAGTACCAGTCAAATCAGAATTCTTACACTTCCTTTTCTTCTAATTTCCCATACTCTAACTTTGTAAAGGTCAGAAATATGGTTGGCAAGACAGAAAAAAAAAAGAAGAATAGAAACTGTATAGATGGGAAAGCCACAAGAAAACTGCCACCTCAATTTCAGGATTCCTCTTGGAGCATGTCAGAACTCATGGAAAAGAAAAAGTCTGATGTAGAAGAGGATTCAAGTAATGCCCATTATATTGAGCGAGGTATTGTAATTCCTAGACAGAGAGTGGTTCTGTTTGTTTTGTTTGGCTTTAGATAAAGAGATTTAAAAATGTATTATATAAAAATGATGAGAAAAATTCTATCAGAGTTGGAATCTGGGGCACAGAAAGAACCACAGCCATGGAAAAAACTTAAAAAAGCAATGGGGATAAAATGATTTTTTGTAAATACCTCCTATGAGTTTTGTTTTCTCATTGTAATAGCTACATATACAACCTATGTACTGTACTTTCTTTGGTGGGGGGAAGTTACAAAAAAATTAAGAAATATGAATAACTACAAAGTCTAACCAGATGGTCTGCTGGAAAAAAATCATCCTAAGTTTTGGAAATGAGTACAATTATTTGAATATTAGGTAAAAAATATTTTAAAAACATCATTTAAATTACCATTGCTGCAATGAAAAACTTAGGTGACACATTTCCATGAGCTAAATGTCAAGGCATTCTGGAATTTTCTGAATATTTTCTTTCATATTCATTAACCTATTTTTTATAATCTAGATTTTCTCCAAAGACTCATTGTTCCTAACTTTAATTCTGTAACTTGGTATGTGAGGTGATGGAGATATTAATTAATCTTATTATGATATTCATTTCAAAATATATACAGAGGCTGTCAAAAATGTATACATATTTTCAGAAAAAAACTATATTAAAATTTTAATAATGTATACTGATAAAAAAGATGAATGCAAGTCACATTTGACTCCTGTCATTACAAGAGGTGCTCAAAGTGGTTATCATCAGTATTTATGAAATACATAGGTAACATGTCTTAAAATGTGTATACATTTTTTGGCAGCCAAGTACATACTTCAAATTATCACATTGTAAATCTTAAAATTCCACCATGTTGTTAGTAAAATATATCCCAATAAAGCTGTATTGCATTTCTCTTTATTTCATGTATGTACTCATACATATGCATTATGTATGCATGTGTATGCTTATGAATAAATCTATTTTAAAAAGCCTGTAATTATTGAAAGAGTTTGGTCACTCTGAATAACAATATAACCTTTCAAGTAACAAAGCTATAATTCATTAATTAGTTGTTATTCCAGGTTTTGGAACTGATACCCAATCCTATTCACAGAATTAAAGTCAAAGCTTTATTCCAAGAGAAATTAACACCTGTCCTCCTCAAACTCTTCCAAAAAATTGAAGTAGTAATACTTCCCAACTCATTTTACCAGGCCAACATTACCCTAATACCAAAACATGGTAAGGATAACATAAACAAGGAAAACTACAGACCAATATCTCTGATGAACACAGATGCAAATATTCTAAACAAAAATACTAGCAAATAGAATACAATAATGCATTAAAAAGATTATGCATCACAATCAAGTGGGATTCATCCCTGGGGCACAAGGATGATATAACATACACAAATTGATCAATGTGATACACCACATAAAATGAAATATAAAAATCATATGCTCATATAAATTGACAAAATAAAACATCTATTTATGATCAAAGCACTTAATTAAATGGGTGTAGAAGGAAAGTACCTCAACATAATAATGGCCATATATGAAAAACTGAAAACTACTTCTAAAATCAGGAACAAGACAAGGATGTTCCCAGTCACCACTACTATTCAACATAGCAGTGCAAGTGCTAGCCAGAGTAATTAGGCAAGAGAAAGAAATACAAGGCATCCAAATTGAGATTGAAGAAGTTAAACTGTCACTTTTTTTGCAGATGATATAACCTTTTATATAGAAAATCATAAAGACTTTGCCAGAAAACTATTAGAAACAATGAAACAAATACAGTAAAGTTACATGATACAAAATCAATGTACAGAAATATCCATTGGATTTCTTTATACTAACAATGAAACATCAGAAAAAAATTAAAAACAAAACTTTTGGATTCACAATAAAAAGAATAAAATACCTAGAAATAAACTTAAGAAAACACATGAAGGACTTATACACTGAAAAATATAAGACGCTATTTTAAAAAAATGAAGAATACACAAAGAAATAGAAATATATTCCATGTTCATTAATTGGCATAATTAAAATAGTTAAAATTGCCATATTATTCGAAGAAATATACAGATTTAAAGCAATCTCCAGCAATATCCCAAAAGACATTCTTTTAACAAATAGATTTTTTTAAAATCATCAGATTTGTATGAAATCACAAACAATGCTGAATTGCCAAACCAATGCTACCAAAAATAATGAGGCTGGAGACATCACACTCCCCAGTTTCAATCTATACTACAAAGTGTCAATAATTAAAACAGCACGGTATTGGCAGCACAACAGACACACAGACCAATGGAATAGAATCAAAACTCAGAAATAAACCCACATTTATATGGACAGATAATTTTTGACAAGAGAGCAAAAATATATACAATGAAGAAAAGATAGCCTCTTTGGTAAATGGTGCTAGGAAAATTTGAAAACTGCATGCAAAAGAATGAATCTGGACTGTGTGTTATCATCACATACTAAAATTAACTCAAAATAAATCAAAGACCTCCACACGAGGCTCAAAACAATGAACTGCATAGAAGAAAACATTGGTACTAAACTTACAGACCTAGGGTTCAGGGAGGACTTTACGAATTTAACCTTAATGGCAAGGGAAGTAAAAACAAAAATAAATGTTTGGGACTATATCAAACTGAAAAAACTTCTGCACAGCAAAAGAAACCATTAAGAAAATAAAGAGAGCCCACTGAATGGGAGAAAATATTCACAAACAATGCCTCCAATAAAGGACTAATATCCAAAATATATAAAGAATTTTCATAATTCAATAACAAAAAATAAATAATCCAATTTAAAAATGGGCAGAGAACCTGAACAGACACTTTTCTTAAGAAGATATAGAAATAGCCCAAATATATATGAAAAAAATGCTCAACTTCACTAACAGGGGAATGCAAATCAAAACCACAAAATCACCTCATACATGTTACAATGGCTAGGGTCAATAAGACAAATAATAACAAGTGTTGGAAAGGGTATGGAGAAAAAGAAACCCTTATACAATGTTTGTAGAAATGTAACCTTGTACAACTGTCGAATACAGTATGGAGGCTTCCCAAAAGATTATGAACAGAATTGCCATATTGACCAAGTACTTCCTCTTCGGGGTGTTTACCTCCCATATTTGAAAACTTTACTCAGCAAAGACATATGTAAACCAATGGTCATAGCATTGTTCATAGTGACCAAGACATGGACACAACCAAAGTGTCCCCTGATGGATGGATGTCTCGAGAAAGAAGTTATGGTACATATATACAATGAAATATTACTCATCCATAAGAAAAGATGAAATACTGCCATTTGCATAAACATGGATGGACCTTGAGATCATCATGCTAAGCAAAATAAGGCAAATATGAAAAATTAAGTACCATATGACTTCACTCATATATAGGATATAAAACTGAAGGCAACAAAAAACCCAAAAACTCATGGACACAGTCAAGATTTTAGTGGTTACCAGAAGGTAAGGAGGGAGGGGTGGGGAAGGGAGAAGTATCCACGAAATAAATGGTGTTGGAAGAACTGACTCTGGGTGGTGAGCAACACATAGATGATGTATTATAGAACTTTACACCTGGAATACATGTAATTTTTCCAATGTCACTGCAATAATTTTTTTTAGAAAATGCAAAGCTTTAAATTAATTGAATTTCTTAAATATGAATGTTAAAAATCAAAGCAAGATAAACATGTACTTCATCTCTGTGAGGAGTTTCTCTGTGGATTCCTTAAGTTCATTGCATAGCTGGTTGAACTGGGGATGTTAACAAAAATGACCATTACCAGTGACAACAAGCTTAACATTTACATTAAAGACCCTTTCCAGGTATTACCTGTGGGAAGTGGAAACACAAAATTTCAAGTTTTGAAACTGCTTTTGAATTTGCCTGGCATATCAGTCGTAGTGTTAGAACTACTTGGTACACAAAAATTCATCATTTTCCCCCTAATGGTGGCCACCTAGCTAAAGAGATTCTTTGAGTATTCATATTATTTCATATTATAAATAACTGTGTCAAACCCCAAGCCATTTAGCTTCTTGATCTATTTTCACTAAAGGTTCAATGTTCTTCCTATTGTATGGGGAAGAATGTGCCCAGAAAATGAGACCTTTAGATGTGAAGAAAAAAGTTGTAACAGTAACAACAAAATTCTGATTAGTCATATGTTTCCAAAGAGTAATGCAGTCACTATAAGTTTATTATTTTTATCTTCCATGTAAAGGAACATTTTTTAGATGCTGAATTTAAATAGTGAATCTCATGTTTCATCATTAATACAACTATAACTTGCCATGGTTTTATTTTGGATCATTTTATTAATGCTAACTGAACTTAGAAAGTATCCTGAAAACATTTCTTTATTTCTATTTTGCTCTCTACATTGAGATATTTTAGTTATTTTCTCTACATAAACTGACAGTGACCTTATTACACATAAGCTATGCTTTTACCATCTGAAGTGATCAAAGATGACATTAGCATGTCATTAATTCATTGTATTAGAACTGTCCTAGATATAGCACCATTCTTTTACTGAAGTTGACCTCCTGAGTGCTCAGGTTTAACTCTCAACCTACACATTGTGCATTCAAAAATCGAATCATTTGTACTTCTTGTCAATGCAAAATTTAAACCTTAGAAGAAGACATTCCCTAGTATTCATCCACTACCAGACAACCACAGGTCTGAATAAAAATCCCTAAAGTAGACATTTAAACACATCTTAAAGAAATAGTCAAGTCAAAACTGAAGACACTTTAGTGTAATTCAGCCTCAAACTTTCACATCACTGTATTTTCCTCTCTCTTTCTGCATGTGCCAGTATGTAAAGGTATTATAAAGAAAATACTTGAATTGATAAAATGTTCATTCATTGGAAAATGAATAAATCAATTATCATGTCATTAAAAAGATGAAGCAGATTGGCATCCTAAGCCAGGGACTGTGAGTTAGCGTCCCACCTGGGATATCGAAAAAAAATTAAAAAAAAAAATAAAGCAGAGCTGGGTGTGCTCATGTGGAAATACATGCATAAAATATGATTGTTAAAAAATGTTAAAAATATGTGTAATGTAATCTTATTTATATTTTTAAATGAAAAATACTTATGCTTACATATACTTTAACACTTTTGGAATGATAAAGAAATGCTAGCTTGTACTGTTGTGTGGGGAAATGACTTATATGTATACTCTCTTCTATTGTTCAAATTTTTTACTATGAGCATAAAATTTTATAATTTTTAATATTTTTTAAAAAACTGGTATTTTCAGATTCACTTAGATAATGAATGTCAGAGTAAGTACATGGATTCGTGCTTTCAGAATCCACATGGACTTCTCTTTCCATTATTAAACCAGTGGACAAACTAAATTTTATCAATAAGTAGAATGACCTTCTCAGTTTCCATTAAAAAAAATGTGTTGTACAACTTCAGTTTTCAAATAAATCTGTACTAAATTTTGGATTCTCTCGGCAATGCTTAACTAATTACATACATTAAACTTAAATAGTAAAAGAGTGGCTACTATAACCAGCTCATATGCTTAAAGAATGTCCATGTTTTTAAATTTAGAAGAAATGTTTACAAAATGAATTTTCTTTTCTATTGTGTATATTTTTCAGCTTAAATTCCAATGACTCCTGATATTTTTCACCAGTATTTTATTTGAAGATTAGTATGTTCATAAAACCCTCTTTACTTCTACCTCTTCAGCTTTAACTTTTTAATCATTTCTTTTCTTTTTTTTATTAAATTTATTGGGGTGACATTGGTCAGCAAAATTACATAGGTTCCAGGTATATAGTTCTTTATTGTCTATGTGTTGCATTATGTTCTCATCACCCAGAATCATTTCTCTTACTTGAGAGTATTCAAGAACCCTAAGAATATTATACTTGAGAGGATTCCATTTCAACAAGAAATCCCCTGAACACTATTCATCGACCAAACAACAGTCTCCCATTGGAGATGACTATTGAGTAGACTGGCTGATGAGACATAATTCAACATTTTAATCTCTAACGTGAAAAAATGATGAATGCAAGAAAACCTGCTATGTTTGAAATCATATTCACTGACTTATTTCCCCTGGACATAAAATAAAAATAGATTTGGCTCAAACTAATGGATACTTCCAGGTTTTCTTTCCACACCTTATCATCTTAAATAGCAGTTGACTCTTTGATGTTTGAAAGAAAAGAGAAGAATATAACATATTATATTGTTAAAATTGCTGTCAGGCTTTTTGTTTGTTTGTTTGTTTCTTTATTTTCTTTCTGTCCCTCTTCAAGGAATAGTGTACTGCTTCCTAATGTAAAAGCTAGAGATAACATCTAAACAGTAAATGTCAGCCAGTAGCATTCAAAAGAATGGGCTAATTTTATATTTGTGGAGTGTAATTGTGTGGGAATAGTGACATTATGGGATTTTTTTCCTCACATTTTTGTGGGGAAAGGGCATGATATTTTTGCTTTTAGAAAACTTCAATACATACAGTGAAGTGCTATAAAATTGGCTCCATTTCCATGCACTATGAATGTTTTCATTTTCAATGAATCTCATCTTTTCCTATTAAGATGTATTGTTGTACATAGGGATATATTATAATTAGATTTTCTAAGAAAATGTTGCTGCAGTGAAATTATGCCAAACTTAGATTCTTCATCATCTATAAGATTCTTATTTTCCTCTTGATTAAGAAATCAGCAGGTTATTCAAATTAAACCCTTATTATAGTTTATTCAAATTTGTTCATACATCTCACAATTTGCTCCATTAATGTCTCATTTAAGGGAATATGTAGAAAACAATCATGTTTGCATTAGGATGATAACACTCACCACATTGGCAGAAACACCAAAATATGCTTCTTTAGGCCAAAATTCCTTTAATCGTGATAGATCCTAGGGGACCCACTTATCGAGTGTTTAAACAACTATCTTTTTATATCCCCAAATTTAATGTCTCTAAAATTTAACAGCCTTTCTTAGAAACTCTGTGTACTCATGGAGTTATTTCTCTCTTTCAGCCCTCTCCACACAATATTGTCAACGTAGAAATGGAATATGCCCAAATGTTTAGATATGACAGCAAACATTCTTTGAACCATAAGTCAGTAAATTCAATAATTTCATTTTCATTATTTAGATGACACCTCCCTGCAAACTGTTGAAGGTCTGAATAAAAAGCCCCAACATAGATTTTAAATACATCTTAAAGAAATACAAGGCCTGACAATTAAGTTTGTGAACTTGCCACCATGACGTTGGCAGCACCGTACAATCAACTCAGTAAGGTTTCATAACCTTGGTATATCTGTGTCTCACATCTGCGTTCATGTTGACGTGTGGTGGTGTCTTGTTAAGTAGCGTTCATTAACATTGTTGCATGTTTTTGTGTGCCATTATAAGAATGTCAGAGCTTGAATTAGAACAATGAACAAGCATTAAATTATTTGTTAAACTTGACAAGAGTGGAAGCGAAATCAAGGATATGTTAGTCCAAGTTAATGGGGATAATGCCATGAAGAAAATGGCAGTGTATTCACAGATTAAAAGTTTTTTTGAGGGGAGAGAAAGTGTCACAGATGAAAAGATATCAGGGCAGCTAGTCACGAGCAGAACTGATGAAAACATTTCAAAAGGTCATAGAATTGTGCGCTGAAATCATTGGCTGACTGTGAAAAGCATAGCAGACCGAATAAAGATTGATAGAGAAACCATTATGAAAATCTTAACTGCAAATCTTGGCATGAGAAAGTGTGTGCAAAAATGATCAAGAAGGAGCTCCCTGATGAACAAAAGCAAAGGAGAGTCAAAGTTTGTCAAGATCTTTTGGAACAGCAAGATGATGTTTTGGGCTGTTTTCACTAGTTATAAAACATGGGTGTACCAATACAACCCTGAAACGAAGCATCACAGGTCACAATGGAAATCAGCTGATTTTTCATGATTAAAAATTTCATTAGTCCAAATCAAGAGTCAAAATGATGTTGCTAACCTTTTTTGATACCAGAGGAATTGTTCATTATGAATTTGTACCAACTGCATAAACAGTCAACCAACTTTACTATTTGGAAGTGCTGGAAAGGCTGTGTGAATAAGTTAGATGAAAAAAACCTGAGATTTCACCAAAAACTCATGGCTTTTGCATCACAACAATGCACCAGATCACATGGCACTGTCTGTGAGAGTTTTTAGCCAGGTAACAAATAACTATATTAGAACATATTGATGACATTCAGGAAATCAAGTGCAATATGATGATAGCTCTGATGGACATTCCAGGAAAAGAGTTCCAAAATTGATTTGAAGGGTGGACTAGGCATTGGAATTGGTGCATAGCTTCCCAAGAAGAGTACTTTGAAGATGACTGTAGTGATATTCAGCAATGAAGTATGTAGTAATTGTTTTAGGATGAATTCATGAACTTAATTGTCAAACCTCATGTGCAAGTCAAAACTGAAGATGTTTTAATTCAATTCAGGTTCAAACTTTCACATTCCTTAACCTTCTTCCTCTATCATTCTTTATGCTTCATCATTAGTTCGAGCTTTTAAAATCATCAAAAATGGAATGTTTTGCATCTCTCTCTTCTTTTCCTTTCTACTACTATGCTTACTTCACTCTTTTTGATCTCCTTTTCCTTCAGGAAGATGGCAATTACTTTAACACAGAGTTTCCCAAGCTTGCCTCTGTGGAACACTGGGTTCCATGTAATAGGTGACACTCAGGAGTTCTATATGAGAAACATGGAGTTAATTGCACTTGTTTTTATTGCAATAGTTCTCAGAGTCTTTAAATTATTAATTTTATTGACCAAGTAACCTATGTGCCAGGCACTATTGTAGATCTTTTTATAATATATTATTTCTCCCAAAAACTATTTTGTTGTTGTTATCTGTTTTACCGATCACACAGCTAGTAAGCAGTGAAGACAGGGTTTAATTTCATTTCTTTCTCATTCTAAAATCCCTGTTCTTTTCATACTTCCCTCTTCAGATGAAGACATCATAACATTTCATTAAAGGTAATAATGCACTTATTAGCTATATGTTTTCTATTCATTTCTAAGAAAGGAATATTTTGATATTTAAATAAGATAAAATTAAATTTCCTCTATAATGGAGTTGATACTGAACAGGTTAATGGCATTCATCTTTGTATCAGACAATATGTTTCGAATTTTTTCCGTACAAATTTCTAGCTATGTGATAAAGGATGAGTCCTGTAATCACTTAAAATCTATAATATTTCCTCGTTTGTACACTGAATAAAGTTATTTCAGGGAGCTGTTTCTGAGTATTAAATGTGATTATGTAAATAAAGTGTTGGAATAATTTGACATATAATAAGTATTGAATTATAATATTATTATTGATAAATAATGATAACATCATGATGTCTTTAAGACTCACTTGCCTAGGTTTCTTGAAGAACAACAATGAATAACTTCAATTTTTCCCTAAAGCCATGGACCCCAAACACTTACAGGAAACGATTTTGATTCTAGGTACAAAAATATAGACTTTATTATGCATTCTCTGGAATGATAAAAACTAAAGATATTATAGATTGAAAAGGTCTTAGTAAGTATTGATATC
The DNA here is from genome assembly GCA_004026885.1 of Lyroderma lyra. NCBI lineage: Eukaryota > Metazoa > Chordata > Mammalia > Chiroptera > Megadermatidae > Lyroderma > Lyroderma lyra. Next base: position 26,829 of record PVJL010005919.1, read on the forward strand.
GTTTAACAGCAATAGACAACTATAAACTTAGCTATATTCCTAGAAATCGAAGTAGGTTTTCTTGCAAAATGAAGTTGCTGCTCTCAAAATGAATCCACATTTTTGTGTATTCACAAATGAAAATAAATAGACTTTTATAATGCAATTCATCAAATACTTTACTATTACATATGAAATAATATAATTAAATCCAATGAAGAAAATTTTATTAAACATATTATTGCATTATATATAGTGAAAATCTCCATAACTGAAATGTAGAATTCTTATTAATATTCATAGTTTAAAACAGAAACCTTTTTTTACATCAATTGCTTGTTATTATAATTGCATAAAATAGACCTTATACCCACTAGAGAGAAAGCTGATATAATGTGGTAAATAACACCCACTAAATCTGCAAAAAACTTGACTGCCTTTTATACATACATTTTTTGCCTCTAGACATTTATTTCCAGATCTGTTTAAATAGGATCTGAAAAGACATTTAATTTTCTCCTCTGTCAGTAAAGTGTGAATTAGAAATTCCCTTACCTCAAGTCATGCCATTTAGTACTTTGTCCATAGCTCATAGAGGAAATGAGAATCACTTGGGTTTTCTCTAAGATGCTCTACCACTGAAGAACTAACTTTGGACCAACTTAAAGAATAATTAATTATTCCTAATTATTTGTGCTGTTAGAGGCCAGATTTATTAGACTGGTTGAGACGCAATAGTTTTCATTAAAATATAATATTTGATAAAATTTAATTGGAACATTATTAGTGTTGACTTCAGCACTTCAGCAGTTTCAGCAGCTTCATGGAATAGTAGTACATAGTCTTTGAAAAGTTATCAACTACATTATACTTTTATTGATTACCTTTGCGGATACTAAGTAAAAAACCTAAATATCCCCTCCCATTGAAAAACTGACAAGCTGTCTTGACAGTTCTGAAATTACTTCAGCAATACAGTCAGAGAATCCAAGAAAAAACTCACATTTAGCATAATCATTCTCCCCAGATGAGGGAATTACCATACTTCTACTGCTCAAAATGTAAAGACCAATATGTGGAAACTATTTCCTTTATTTTCAATAAATTTAAGATAAAGTGCACATGTACAATTCTCCCTCCAAAATTATATTCCAAAATTCACAAGAGGTATAACCAAATAATTGAATTACCTGGAAATGATGGTAAGATGACATATTTCATATAAAATTAATCCAAATACATCAAATTGATTGGCTTGTTTGTCTTTGGGTGAATGAGAGTATATGTTTGTTTATTTTTCACTTTCCAGTGTTCTGTCTTTAAAATGTGAGTGTATAATTTGAAACTGGGATGAATACACTTAAAAAAAAACAAAGGAAAATGGGGGAAAAGGAAGTTTATATGTGTAAAAATTAGCCACATTATTAGGACACCAATATTCCTTACATTAAGGAAAAATTATATTGTTAAGCATTCAAAAACAAAAAGAAGATATATTTTTGCCTTTGAAGATACTGTAATTTTCAAATAGGAAGATAAAAGTTAGTGCCTGTTTTCCCAGGGGTTCTTTTATTGATTTTCATCTGGAGTGTAATGGGTAAGTTTTTGACTACTCTATCAGTACTTACGTAGTTGGACACAGACTGAACACTGACATGTGGCATGGAGAAATATACATCTAATCCTATGTACAGACATGCATGGGCATGCAGATATTAAAGCACACATACACATGCACACACGCACATATACACACACAGAAGCTAATGGCATCCTGATTCAAAGAACTGAGGCTAACCTTATTTCTGAGTTAAGATAGCAATATGAGCATGAGCATAATCACACAACTCCCTACTCTTAAATTATCATTTTTTAACTAAATAAATATACAAATGGGGCAAATAATTTACATCAACACTGAAAACAGAGTAGGTATTCCACACCAGAAAGATCTGTTAAAGAGCCATGTAATATATTAAAAGAACCCAGAGAATGAACCCATTTTGACAGAAAGTGATGTTTCAGGAAGTTGTCCTAGACTCAGTCAGAACTGCCACTGATATTCTGTGACTTATAATTATGGCTGTGTGACTAAATATAAAGGCAGACTGAAGCTGTTAGGAAATGCAACAACAAGGTTTCTTCTCATCTCTGGAGATGGTTATCTTTGACATTCCATATTGATTGATGTGAGGCAGTACCTCTTTACATAACTTGACCCTATTGGTGGCTCAGAACAGAAACTTTTAGATAGAAATGTTTCTGAGACAAATGTTGACTCTCTGAACTGGTGTCAACTGATTGTGTTTAATTTTCTCTCATGAGTTCATAGGTGTAGGCTGGAAGAGAGAAGGTAGTATACTCAGAATAGAAACCATGTACACATGGTTCACTTCTTTACATTTACTTGTACATTCATACCCTGCACAAGCACAGTCACATAAATTCCACTTCCAATTGATGATTGAGTGCTTCTGTGTATGCTCAACTGTATAACTTGGTGGGTCAGATAACATATATTACAGGATGCGCAGCTCAAGCTGCACAGTAAATTTGTATCCTGTGGTCAAGTGTGCAGTTTCTACTTAGGTTCAGTAAAGGACCAAGAGCATTTTCTCAAAAGAAGAGGAGTTACTGTAGATGATGGTAGGATCTTTCTCCAAAATACTAACAGCCTGCAAGGTGATTCATCTACAAGGCTGTCAAAGGGATGGAAAACATCGGCCCTATCAACACTGACACTTCAAGCCTCATTGGATCTGCTGGATCATGTGGCTCAATTGACAGAGAAGCTCTCACAGCAGCCTGGACATGTGGCAGAGTCTTTTCTTGTTCTGGGATCCATTCAAAACAAGCAGATTTTCTGATCACTCAGTATTAAAACAGAGTAATATATCCAGATGAGGAAGGTGTTTTCTACAAACCCAAGGAGTTCCACAACATGTTGTTGTGCCTCTTGTTTGTATGAAGTGGCCAGATGAAACAACTTACCCTTCACCTTACAAGGGATTCCTTATATGCCCCACATAACTGGACCCCTGAAACTTCACTGAAGTAAGAACCCATGAATTTCAGTTGGATTTAGGTCCCAACTCTGACACCCAGATGTCTTACCAATATGTCTATAGTACTTGCTTTTACCTGCTTCCTGGGTATAATCAGCATAATGTTATCAATGTAATGGGCAAGTGACATATCTGAAAAGAATATGAGCAAGATCTCTAAAAATTAGAGTGATGTCATCAAAACTATAGAGTACAAGACCCCAGACTCCATCCATCCACAAAGATGAACAGTTAAACAGGCTTTCACAAAATTACATCTGGGAGAGATCAGGTGTCAATTTCAGAAGCTTCAGCAACACAGTAGAACAGGAAATGTGAGAATAATTGTACAGTAAAGAATAGGAAGAACAGTTTGCTTTTGCCTGCACCTTCATATAACCTAAGCTGTCACTGCTCGGCACCATAGCAAACTCCCAGTCTCAACAGAGTTACCCTTGCTGAGAAAAAGACAGGGTGAGTGACCAACTTCCTCAGCCTTTTATGGCACAACTCAAAAGACTCCAGTTTCATCTCACCCAGAGACCAGCCAAGATGAGACATTTAGAGACTAAAAGCAAAAAAGGGCAGGGTAACTAATATCAGCTACACAAAGCAAAGATGGTTCCCAGTGCCCTGCTCTGCAGATTACTCCAGCAGCCTGTGTTGCTAAAGGCCTCAACAGACCTTGTGGATGTTTCAGACCCTGCCATTTTTCATCACTGGCAATCTCATCACATCCGGCAGACTTTTCTGCAGAAGACCTTTTTCCAGTGAAGAAATGAATGGGCAGTACAGCTCTGCAAAACCCTTGAGAAATTCATCACTGAAGTTTTCATCTACTGTTTTTTGCATTTGCAAACACTAGCCTCCTGAGTTTCTCTCCACTTCGTGTTCTCCCTTCTCACTGGAGCCTGTGTTGCATACTGGCAGCCAGATCAAGTTTCTCTGGCTGTGTGCATACAAAATGCCAACTTAGACCCCCACATCTGAGCCCCACCATGGTGCATGCTCTTGTGGCTATATCTGCAGTTACACCCAAATGCTGCCAGTCTGCTTCCTGTTACTGGCCTCCATTGTCATGCACATGCCAGGGGTGAGACTGCACATCAATATAAAAGCACGTTGAGAACCACATAGCTTCTTGTGGGCACAGATCCTGCCCTCTGTCCTGTCACTGACCTGCCCTATTGGGTTCACTTAAAGCTAGCAGTTCAGCTGTGCACCTGTTCACTGTCATCCTAACTCCAGTCACCAACATCCACTGCCATGTTAGTAACCTGGGAGCCCATGCAGCTACACTAGTGCAAACAGAAAGGCAGAGCCCCTACAGCTGCTAGTGTGCCTACAGTTGAACATAGCCCTGTTGTTGTCCCCAGCCCTCATCACTACATATGTATGAGGGCTGTCTCAAGAGTATCCAGTCATGTATTACAATATGAAAAGTAGAAGTACTTATGGCCAGATTTTTTTCATAAAGCCCTTGTATATGCAGTCTGTTCCTGCCACTAGAAAAGTACATTTTGCTGACCAAGTATATGCATCAGCTCTGGAACCACTCCTGCTTGCCTTGGTCTCTAGCCATTGTACTTGGAGGTACTGCTGAAGATCCCAACAACACATGCAATCATTTCAACCTCCCTACAGTGCTTGCCAAGTATCACCCATTGGGTAATGTCATTAACCCCAATGGCCTAAGCTGTTAAGACATCGTGACTCTGCACACATGGGGTCAGAGCCAACACATGTCCCAATATTAGACACACTGCACCACAGGACCTGGAGTCACAGCATGCTCCAGAGTGCCCCCACTCACGGGTGAAGGTCTTTCTTTAGATGAGTTAAATATTATTTGAATATAATTTGAAGGTTACATTAAATATGGGTGCACATTTAAACTCAGTAGTGCATGGTTGGCAAACATTCTTTAAAGGGCAAGATAGTAAATATGTTAGACTTCCAGGCTATATGATTTCTTTTGAGCCACTCAACTCTGCATTTGCAGTGTTATATATGTAAAAGAAGAGGCTTAGTTCTGTTCCAATGAGAACTTATTTATGTAGAAAGAGACAACTGGACCATGGGCCATAGTTTGTTGACCCCTGTTGAATGGTGGAGATAAAATATAATAAAAATACTTAATCCAAAAGAAAGCACAAAAGGGGAAAAAGATACATTGAACAGATGTAACAGACAACTGTTAGTAAGATAGTAGATTTTACACCAACTATAATCATAATTTTATTAAGTATAAAGTTTCTAAAACACTAAGTAAAATATAGGTTGGATTTAAACAGGCAAAAACACAACTACAGGTTCTATACAATAAATTCTTTTCAATTAAAAAGAAATAGACAATTAAAAGTAAAACAATGAAAAAATGCATAGCATAAAAACAAAAAGTTAAGAATAGTGAATTGGCTATAGTAATATTAGAAGAAGTGGACTTCAGATCAGAAATATTACCAGAAATAAAGAAGGACTTTACCAACTTATAAAAGAGTCAGTTTCCCGAGACAACATAATGATTTTAAGTGTGTATGCAATTAATGATAGAGCTTCAAATAATAGACCTGAAAATAGAAACAGACAAATCCACAATTATTTTTGGAAAATTCAACACTCCTCTCCTTGTTATGGATGCAATAATTAGGAAGAAAATCAGTAAGGATATAGAAGACCTGAAAAATGTTCAATCACCTTTCTCTACCTACATTTATAGAACATCTACCCAACATCATCAGAATACACATTTGTTCAAGTGTACATAGAACATTTACCAATATAGATGACATTCTAGGCCATAAAGAAAGGTTAATGCATTTAAAATAATTCAAATTATAAAAAAATATTATTACTGACAATGTATGAATGAAATTAGAATTTGAAAATGACCAAATTCAGGAAAACATCCAAATACTTGCAAACTAAATGGCACACCTCAAAATAACCCATGTAACAAAGAAGAAATTCAAGAAAAAAATTAGAAAGCATTTATAAAGGAATGAAAATGAAAACACACATATCAGTATTTGTGAGATGCAGCCAAGACAATGATTCATAAAAATGTAGAGCGTTGAAGTCCTATATAGAAAATTTCTGATAATTTAATAAAAATGTGCACATTAAGAAACTGCAAAAATAAGAACAAATTGAACCCAGATAAGCAGTAGGTTGTAAATAATAGATAAAAGCATAAATCAACAAAATTGCTAAATTTGCAATTTAAAATATTAACTTTATGTATCAAAATAATTTTAAATTGTACTCATGTGTATGTCAGATGACTGTAATGATTTCAATTAAGACTCCTATTCCTCCAAAACCATGCCCCAGTCATCTGAGAAGATGTGACTATAGCTGATTGAAGTAGACCTAGCTAAAAGGTGCTCAAAAATGGTATGTAAATTCATTTAATCACTATGCTTCACTCAAAGATCTCACATCAGGTGCACGGTGCACTCAAATTCCTGTTTCAGTATTCATAAGAGAAAAAAAGAACATACAAGGGCTTTCCAGAAAAAGTTCTAGCCATTAATGCCTCTATTTTTTATATTACATGGCTGGATACCTTCCAGACAGCCCTCATACTTTATCACTAAAATCTGACCTCTGCAGAACTCACTTTTTCAATTCATAATAGAGTTTTTTTTCTTTTTTTTGCTGTAGTGCAGTTATTGGCTGGTCAAGTCAATAAATTGTTAAAAATTAAATTAACTATTTAAAATAATATGTTCAGGAGGGTGTATTGGAATAATGTTTGGCTTCTCAGATTTAGAGGAAAACCTGAAATATAATTAGCACTATTTAGTAAGAATGCTTCTTCTCAAGAGTACTTTTCATGAAATTTCCTGAAAGGACATATATGTTTATGTACCGTAAAATATATATATATTAAAGTATTTATTAAACCAAATGCAAATGTTATAGAAATTGCCAAACTTTCTAAAGTATTGAATTCTGCAAATGCAACCATGAAATCAGAACAAATTGTTCTAGAATTTCAGGTATATGTTGGATTTTCATGGAGACAGCTAATGGCCTTAAAACTCTAATAAATTCAAAATGCTGTTACCTCTCTTGTAATTAATGTTTTAATTTGCACAACTGTCAGTGAAGAGAAAATGGAAATCATGTTAATGAAAGCAAGTGAGTATATTTTAATAATAAAAGAGAAAACTAGTATTTGTGACTTTAATCTATTACAAACTATAATTAATTGATTCTCCTCTAAAACTATGCTGTGTATACAAATTAAATACTTCATGCATTATGCCTACAAGTATGCATGGTTCTGCTAAAATAACATTGTGTGATGAATTATCTTAAATATAATAGTTTTTAGGCTTGTTTTATATAAAATTTAAAAGAGTTTGCAAGCCACAAAATATAATATTTACTAGTGTAAATGTAAAGTTTCTCTTAATTGCTAATAAAAATGTATTAAGTAGGTGAAAGCAAACTTGCAAAGTTTTGTCTTGAAAATACCAAGTGAAGATTATTATTATTATTGAGCTATGTTTATTTGCTTTAACTCTTCCTTACTGCTTATAGCAAATTTCCAGATGAGAGAAATGATTTAAAGATGGTATCATCAAGCAAAAAGAAACAGAATTTGAAGATTTGGAAAATTCTCAGTCTATTTATGTTGTAAAAAATGAAAACAATAAGGGTCTGACCAACTGACCATTTGATAAGGAAATTAGTTTGAGTGCAAACCATTTACCTTTGCCAGCTACCTCAGGAGGAAAATTGCCCTTTTGAACTAAAATGGAAGTATATGAGAAGAAATGAAGTAAGACCATTGAACTTCTTGGATTATACAGGATGGGAATATAGAGTCATTCAGCTGAGAATATGCACTGTTCTTCAAAAAAAGTGAAGTACGACCCTGAAGTTGATTCAGAGATTATCAAGCTGCCTCCTTAGTTTCAAAAGGAGGGGTCCATTGTTCTACTTTCAGTAAGCCAGCCAGGTTCCTAGAGTCATAGGGGCAGGGCTGCTCAGAGCTTTGGGGGTGGGGCCACAGACAGAGCCCTGGGGGTGCCATTAATGATCAGTAGAGCTTCAGAGACAGCACTTCTGCTCCAGTGGGTTCACAAAGAAAGGCCAACACCCCAGTGGGTCTCAAATGCTGATTCAATGCTCAAGAGGGTCTAGAAGGAAAGACTACTGCTCCAGTGGGCCTGAAGAACAGAGCATGGAGACATCATTGTTGTTTGGAAATCTATAATTGGTTTAACTTCACATATTCACAGCTAGAGGGGACTTTCGTTTTAGGATGAATCTTACCTTGAATTTCCACCCATATCTGATTTAGATGACATTTAGATGATGCCTTAAACTTAAGACTTTAGAGTTGATATTGGAACAAGTTAAAACTTTTGGGGTTTGGGGATGAATTAATGTATTTTGCATGCCAGAAGAATATAAACTTCAGAGGGAGGGACAGGGGCAGAATGATACAAATTGAATGTTTGTATCTCAAATTCATATGTTGAAACCCTATACCCCAATCTGATGATATTAGGAGGAGGGGTCTTTGAGAGATAATTAGTGTAAATGAGGGTAGAGTCCTTGTGAATGGAATTAGTGCCCTTTAAAAGTTATGAGAGTGTTTGCTTCTTCTCCCTGTTCTCTACCATGTGAAGATATAATAAGTCAGCAGCCTGCAGCCTGGAAGAGGGCTTTCACTAGAACCTGAACACATAAGAACCCTGATCTTGGACTTCTAGTCTCCAAAACTATATGAAATAAATTTATGTAGTTTTTAAGCCATCCAGTCTGTTGTATTTTGTTATATCAGTGCAAATGGACAAAGACAGAGGCCATCACTCCTACATTTTGGACTTACTGAAAATCAATGACATGTCTTGGACCCATTAGAGAACTGAGGTAACAGCCATCCAGAAATCTGAAAATAGAAGAAAATGCAGAGAATCAACCAGTATCTACTTACCTAAAATAGAAACCATTGCAACCATAAACTGGTAGGAAAACTAAAATAGGTAATTTTGATGAATTTCTGTAGGTTAAATGCCAACAATTTTGAGTGAAAAATTTCTGCAGCCCACACTCTTGGTACATGGGGAGAAGCAAATTTTCCTAGAATTTCCTGGCAGGAATCATATTAGGTTATCATGGTGAAAATCAAAGAAAAACATTCCTGGCTCTGGTAGGGGGAGAGGAACAATAATGACTGAAATAAACTTTGATATTTCTCAATAATAAAGCCTACTGTCCAGGCAAAGAAACAAAAATGTCACCTAGGTGAAGGGCAGTCATCCCAATCCGGCCCCATCTAGCTTCCTATCTCATTTATGGGTTGGGGCATAAGTCCAGAGAAATATCCCTCCACCACTGAAAAAAAAAACACTTGTGAAGATAAAAGCTAACAAACATAGGACTATTAAAGACTAATATTTACTAATAAGATTATATAATGCTTCCACTTGTTAACATTGCTTCCACACTAATAAGAGAGGTGGGAATAGACCCCACTCACTCCTCACCATTTCTTGGAGGTCACTGCTTTCCACTCCCATGTTTCTTAGCAAGAAAGTGGCCCAATCAATTGTTGAGTATGTGGTCTAAAAACACTTTTCATCAATGTGGATGCTGTGCTGTCCATAACTTTTAGTAGGATGAGTTGTTTGGTCCTTGCTTACAGCAAAAGGCTAGGGAGCAATAAACTCCACCATGAGGTAGGTGACCTAATTGCAATTTGCCTTTTGTGGGTGGGAATGCTACAACATCCACATCATACCCTGTTCATTTTGGTTCTAACAATTCAAACCCTGATGCCTCCTCAACCCTCCATCTCATTCCCCTTCTGCTTTCCACCCCTACACCCCTCACCCCTACACCCTCAAACAAACATGAAATTCCTTTTTTTCAATATGAGATGTCATCTTTATTAAATATTAAATGCCTATGTTTCTTTGGATCTGTTTACAGACTTTGTATTTTTTCTTTTTTTATTTTTATTTTTAGACATATTGGAGTGACAACTGTTAGCAAGGTTTCAGGCACACAATTCTACAGTGCATTGTGAATTTGTTGTATAATAAGTTCACCACCTAATGTGACTTCTCTTTCCATCACCATATATTTAGTTTTCCCTCCCTCCTATCCCACCTGCTACCCCTTTCTACCCTTCCTAACCCACTCATTTTCAAATAAACATTAAACTATTGATTGTGTCCATGGCTTATTTTTTTGTTTGTGCATTTCTTTTTTTCTTTGTTGCTTTTTTTTAGCATATGAGTGAAGTCACAGTTTTTTCGTTTTTTCTGTCTGGCTTATTTCGCTAAGCATGATGATCTCCAGGTCCATCCATTTTGTTGCAAATGGAAATATTTCATCTTTTCTTATAGCTGAGTAATATTCCATCGTGTATATGTGCCACAGTTTCCTTATCCAGTCATCTGTCACAGGATACTTTGGTTGTTTCCATGGTTTTGCCACTGTGAACAGTGCTATGATGAACATTGGGGTACATAAGTCTTAGCGGACAAAGGTTTTCAAGTTTTTTAGGTAGATTCACAGAAGTGGGATTGCTGGGTCATAGAGTAACTCCATTCCCAATTTTCTGAGGAAACTCCACACCGTTTTCCACAGTGGTTTTACCAATTTGCATTCCCACCAGCAGTGTGCAAGAGTTCCTTTTTCTCCACATCCTTCCCAGCACTTGTTATTCCTTGTCTTGTTGATAATAGCCATTCTAACTGGTGTGAGGTGGTATCTCATTGTGGTTTTGATTTGCATTTCCCTGATAGCTAAAGAGGTTGAGCATTTTTTCATATGTCTGCTGGCCATTTGTATGTCTTTGTGGGAGAAGTGTCTGTTTAGTTCTTCGGCCCACTTTTTAATTGGGTTGTTTGTTTTTTTGTTGTTAAGTCTTATTAGTTCTTTATATATTTTAGATATTAGACCCTTATCTGATGCGTTATTTGCAAATATTTTCTCCCATTCAGTTGGCTCTCTCTTTGCTTTGTTGATGGTTTCTTTTGCCGTGCAGAAGCTTTTCAGTTTAATATAGTCCCATTCATTTATTTTTGCTTTTACTTCTCTTGCATTTGAGGTCAGGTTCATGAAGTCTTTGCTGAGCTCTAGGTCTATAAGTTTAGTACCAATGTTTTCTTCTATATGGTTTATTGTTTCAGGTCTTATAGTAAGGTCTTTAATCCATTTTACATTAATTTTGGTATATGGTGAATGTTCACAGCTCAGATTTACTCTTTTGCATATATTTTTCCAGTCTTCCCAGCAACATCTACTGAAGAGGCTGTATTTTCCCCATTGCATATTTTTTGTTTTTTATCAAAAATTATTTCTCCATTAATTTGAGGATTTATTTCTTGCTTTTCAAGTCTGTTCCTTTGGGCTGTGTGTCTGTGTTTCTGCCAATACCAAGCTGTTTTGATTATTGATGCTTTGTAGTATAAATTAAAGTTGAGGAGCATGATACCACCAGCATTCTTTTTATGTAGTATTGCTTTGATTACTTGAGGTCTTTTGTGGCTCCATACAAATCTGAAAATATTTAAATCTATTTATTGAAAGTATGATTGTGGCATTTTGATGGGAATTGTATTAAATCTGTAAATTGCTTTGGGTACTATGGCCATTTTAACAATGTTAGGTCTTCTTATCCATAAACATGGAATATCTTTTCATTTATGTCCTCTTCAATTTCTTTCAAAAGTGTCTTATAGTTTTGTGTGTATAAATCTGTCATGTTCTTTGCTAAGTTAATTCCCACATATTTCATTCTTTTTGTAGCAATAGCAGAAGGTATTGACTATTATTTCTTTTTCTGAGGATTCCTTGTTTGTACATAAGAATGCTATTAATTTTTGTATGTTGATTTTGTATCCTGTGACTTTACGTATTTATTTATTGTTTCTAGTAGTTTCCTTGTAGAATCTTTGAAATTTTCTATATAAAGGATTATGTCATCATCTACAAATAGTGACAATTTGACCTCTTCTCTTTTAATTTGGAAGCATTTTATTCCTTTCTCTTGCCTGATTGCTGTGTCTAGAACTCCCAGTACTATATTTAATAACAGTGGTGACAGGAAGCATCACTGTCTTGTTCCTGATTTTAGGGGAATGGACTTCAACTTTTCTCCATTCATTATGATTTAGCTGACAGTTTGTCATATATGGCCTTCATTATGTTTACATACTTTTCTTCTATACCCATTTTATTCAGTTTTTTGATCATAAATAGATATTGTATCTTGTCAAATGCTTTTTGTGCATCAATTGATATGATCGTATGGTCTTTATCTTTTATTTTGTTTATGAGGTGTATCGCATTGATTGATTTTCATATATTAAACCCTCTTTGTGCCCTGGGATCATGATGTATAATCTTTTTGATGTATTCTATTCATTAATATTTTGTTTAGAATTTTTGCATCTGCGTTCATTAGAGATATTGGTCAATAGATTTTTTAAATTTTTTTATTGTTTTGTGTGTGTGCGTGTGTGTGTGTGTGTTGTCTTTACCAGGCTTTGATATTAGGCTAATATTGGCCTTCTAGAATGAATTAGAAAGTATTGCCTCATCTTCAATTCTTTGGAAGAGTCTGAGGAGGATAAGCATTAATTCTTCTTTGAATGCTTGGCAAACTTTGTTGGTGAGACCATTTGGTCTGGGACTTTTGCTTCTAGGGAGGTTGTGGATAGGCATTTCAATATTTTTACTACTGATTGGTCTATTTAGATTATCCAGTTCTTCTTGGTTTAGTCTAGGTAGTCTATAGGTTTCTAGGAACTTGTGCATTTCTTCTAGGTTGTTAAATTTAATAGCATAAAGCCCTTCATAATATTTTCTTATAATTCTCTGTATTTCTGTGGGATCAGTGATAATTTCTCCCCATTTATTTCTAATTTTGTATATCTGTGTCATTTCCTTTCACCCTTCGGTTAGTGTAGCCAGGGATTTGTTAATTTTTTTTTTTAACTTTCACAAAGAAGCAGCTCTTTGTTTTATAAATATTGTCTACTCTCTTTCTGTTGTTAATTTCATTTAGCTCTGCTTTGATTTTTATTATTTATTTTCTTCTGCTGACTTCGGGTTCTATCTGTTCTTCTTTCTCTAGCTCTTTAAGATGTGGTGTTAGGATGTTTACTTATGATTTTATTATTTCTTAAGATAGGCCTGTAATTATATATATATTTCCCTCTTATTACTGCTTTTGTTATGTCCCAATTATTTTGATATGTTGTATTTTCATTGTCATTAGTTTCCATGTATTTTTTATCTCTTCTTTTATTTTTTTTTACCAATCAAATTTTAATGCAAACATTATTTCTGTATAATTACATCATCTGTCAACATCTAATATTGATGTAGTATTGGTACTACCTCCAGCACAATACAGATAATAAAGAGAAAATTATCTTATCTACAAAGAATCTACAATCTCACATGGAAAATATGAATTGAAGATTAGAAATTCAAGCCCTAAATCACAAAAGCGTCATCAAGGGAAAATTGGAAATGTACTTAAATGTCAGTGCTAATAGCAAGGGGTAAGTTTCTGCCTTTCCATACAACAAAAACCAAAAATGATTACAAAACCATTTATCGGTATTAAATTTACAAAGTGAAAAGATATAAAGGAAGGGAAATAAACATTAAAGAGGCAAGGGAAAATAGACTTTGTCAATTAACAAACTAACTAAATAGGTAACTAAACATGCACATTTGAACTTGGAATCAAGAACCAAAACAGATTTTGTAATCATCAGTCACTAGTAATGTATATTTAAATATAATAAAAAGGCTGTTCTAACTGTTAAAAAATTTGGGTTGATAAAAATGTTCTATTTATGCCTTATATCTTTTATTTGTACTTTGATCCAGTCATTTTTAAATAAGAGGTTGTTAATCTCCATGTGTATCTGATTTTTTTTCCTGCTTTCCTTCTACACTGGACCTCCAATTTTGGAGCTTTGTAGTATAAGAATACATTTAGTATGATTTCAATCATCTGGAGTTTGCTGAGGCTACTTATGTGTCCCAGCATATGGTTTATTCTTGAGATGTTCCATGTGCACTAGAAAAGAAGGTATAGTCTTTTTTTCTTTTTTCTGGATGAAGTATCCTATAAATGTAAATTATGCCCAATTGTTATAATGTGTCATTTAGAACTGACATTTCCTTATTTATTTTCTGTTTGTATGATCTTTCTATGCCTGTTAGGGGTGTGTTTAGTTCTCCCACAGTAATAGTGCTTTTGTCAGTTTCTTCTTTCAGATATGTTAGTAGTTGCTTTGTATATTTTTGTAATTCCTGATAGGGAGCATATATATTAATTAGTATCAACTGTTCTTATTGTCATATTGTGCCTTTTATCACTATCTGATGTCCATGTTTGTCTCTAATTTTCTGAAGTTTTGTTTTGTTTTGTTTTGTTTCGTCAGATATCAGTAAGACAACTCCTGCTTTTCTATTAAAAGCATTTTTTTTCCATTCTTTCACTCTGATTCTGTGTTTGTCCTTATGACTAAGATGTGTCTCTTGGAGATAGCATATGAATGGGTTTTGTGTTCTCATCCAGTCTAGTACTTTGTGCCTTTTTATTGGTGAGTTCAATCCATTAACATTTAGAGTGATGATTGATTTGTGAAGATTTCCTATGGCAATTACTTTATTTTTTAAAAACTTTTGTATCTTTTTCGTTGCCCCTACTCTATTCCATTTATTCTGATGTTCCTTTTAAGCTCATAAAGCCAGCTTCAGTATTTCTTGAAGTTCCAGTTTCATGCTGGGAATTCCCTCAGCTTCAGTGTGTTGGAAAAGTTCTGTATTCCTCCTTCATATCTGAAGAATAATTTTGGTGTATAATTTATTCTTCACTGGAAGTTTCTCACTCTTAATATTTTGTATGTTTGATTCCACTCCCTCCTGGCTTGTAGTTTCTGCTGAGAAGTCTGATGTCAACCTGATGGGTTTACCAAAAGTTATAGTAATTTTCCCTCTAGATCCCTTGACAATTATCTGTTTGTTTTGGTTTTTGACATTTTTACTACAATATGTCTTGGAGAAGAACTGCTAGTGTCCAGGTACCTAGGAGACCTTTTTCATTCTTGAACATTGGGTTCCAGATCTTTCCATAGGTTTGGAAAATTCTCATCTACTATTTGTTTGAGTGTGCTCTCTGTAGAGTGCTCTGCTCCTTCTTCCAATCCTATTATCCTGATATTGTTGTTCCTCATGGAGTCAGATATTTCATGCAGAGTTCTTTCAATCCTTTAGTTCTGTGTTTTCTATCTTCCTCTTTCTGGGATGTTTTCATATTCTGATCTTCAACATCACGAATTCTTTCCTCTATCTGGTTGGTCCCATTTTCTATGGCAGTTATTTCATTTCTCACTTCTTTTATTGCATTATTTATCTAACAAATTTCCATATTGTTCTTCCTTATGGTTTGCATTTCTTTGTTAAAAGGTTCCTTTTGTTCACAAATTTATTTTCTGAGATCATTCATCTCAGCTATGGTGTTCTGCCAGTATATTTTCATTTCTATGAGAGCCTTTAGAACAACTACCTTATATTCTCTGTCACTTAGGTTATAAATTTCTAGACCTATAAGATCCTTTTCCGGAGATTTTTTCATCTTCTTTCTGAGCAGCTTTAAGGACTAAGTTACTCATAGTTTCCCTTGTGTTCTTTTTCTTTTGTATGAGGGCTTTATTTTCAGCAGAGCCCAGGAGACCTCTTTCTTTCTCTGATTAGTATTTTTGTGGTGTCTTGCTGTAGAGCAGAAACTAAGTGATGCTGGGAGCAAATTTTGGGAGAGACGGGAGGTATTTAAGTTTTATCTACAGTCTCCACCAGCATTTTTGGTCAGGGCAGGGTGGTCCGTGTTCTCTCTGTTTTCTGCAGTTTGATGGGAAAGCTGCGAGTGAACCAGGAGGCCAACAAAATGCAAAGTGAGGCCATTTTGCTTCTTGCATTTTGTTGAAGAAGCTTGGGGAGAGAGGGGAGGTCATTGGACTGCTGGCTGAGGCCTTTCACATTGGTCAGGGTGAATGCTGTCAAATCTACCTTTCTCTCTTCTCCAGTGTTTTATCCCAGGCAGATTTTCAATGATTTGTTTTCATGGTAACTGCTCCTGCCCCATTTGGATACTTGCACACCTCAAGCTTCTGTGCTGTATCTGAGACCCTATTCCTACCTAAGGCCGTTCAGATATCTTGCTCAACTTCCTTGTTACTCAGAGTTTCAGAGCTCAGAGTCCAGACTTTGTCTTTAACGTGCCACTTTTAGGTGCAGCTCCCTCATGGTCTCCCAGCATTCCCGCCATTCTGGCCTCCATTCTTATCACTGCTTGGCCTCCTCCCTTTCTTATATCATGCTGCTCCCTGATTTCTTTCTTGTTCCTTCAGTTAGTTGCAGTGGGGTTGGGCCGTGATCCATCTCTGCTCCCTCCCATCTTTCACACTTGCCCCCTTTCTATAACCTTCAAGTGTTTTCTTGCAATGTGTGGATTTCTCAGTTGTCACTGTGTCACTCTGGGTTTCCTATGTTGGATCCCAGCTGGCTATTTAATCGTAATTTCTGTGAGAGGTTTTAGGGACTTCCTGTCTGGTTCCCAAATTGCTGCACTCCTCAATCGTAATTTTTTAAAAAAATCTAGAGAATTCATCATCACTCAAAAAGTCCTCGAGACTGAGTCAGATGCCTG
The DNA here is from genome assembly GCA_004026885.1 of Lyroderma lyra. Lineage (NCBI taxonomy): Eukaryota > Metazoa > Chordata > Mammalia > Chiroptera > Megadermatidae > Lyroderma > Lyroderma lyra. The sequence goes on from PVJL010005919.1 coordinate 43,557, forward strand.
GAGATAGAGCAGAAAGTATTTTGTATAAGTAAATCACTTCATCTGCCTTTCCCCAAACTTCCATTTTGCTTGACTCATCTATATGATTTTTTCAAACTCTTAATCATATGTCTCTAGTTAAATATTTGTATAACCCCAGAGTAGAAAACTATAAGTGTGTGGCTATCTTTCTTTGAATTACTCTCTTGTCCTTTCTGAATCAGTCAGCAATGTGAGGGTACCAGATTTAGTCAGCCCCTAAAAAATATCTCAGTTAAATCTGAAGAATTAGTTCATAAAAAGGGTGCATTATCTAGAGATAAACCACAGAACAAACACAAATAAGTCACTCAACAACTCTTCAAGAAGCACTTGTTCTGTTAAGCCCTGTGCTTGGCAAAGAGCTATAAAGACCAATAAAACTGGCTCTTGCCATTCACTTTTTGAAGAATATCTCTCTTCTCAATTGCCTTCCCAAATGTTTACTCCCATATCTGGCATATTAGTAAAAGTCACTAAATAATTTTCATTTTATTAGAAAACAGACCTGAACCCTTAAAATTAAGCATTCTGAATTTTCAGGTATTTTATACAGTGCTCAACACTTTTTTTCCTCTGAAATGTCTGGGGCTAAGAAGTGTGATCCTTATAAGTATAGTTTAAGAGGCCTCTGGGGCAATATCAAGTTTACCAATATAGAGGTATCAGAGGAAGAAGAGAGAACATGCCTCATTGAAAACCTATTAGAAGGGATAATAAGGAAAAAGTTTCCAAAACTTGGGAAGAAAATAAACATACATACCCAGGAAATGCTCAAGGTCTCAAAGAAGATGGACCCAAACAGGCCCACACCTAAACACATCATAATTAAATTGGTACTGGTTAAAGACAAACAGAGAACCTTAACAGCACCAAAAGAAGTTAGTTACCTACAATGGAGTTCCCAGAAGACTGTTAGCTATAACTCAACAGAAGCTTTGCAAGCCAGAAGGAATTGACACCTATTTTTCAAGTGATGAAAAACAAGGACATACAGCCAAGATTAATCTACCCAGCAAAACAATCATTTAGAAATGAAGGACAGGTAAACAGCTTCCCAGACAAGATAAAGTTCAAGGAGTTCATCACCACCAAACCAGTAATACAAGAAATCATAGAAGGAGTTCTTCAAGATAAAAAGATTAAAAATATAATAACTACATACCTATCAACAATTACTTTCAGTGTAAATAATTAAATGTGGCAATCAAAGACATAGGGTGGCTGAATAAATAAGAAAACAAAATCCTTATGTATGCTGCCTATAAGACACTCACTTCATAAAGAAAGTAAAAATAAAAAAGTTTCATGAGATGGACATTAACAGAGAAAAAAAAACCAAAACAAGCTGGAGTAGAAACACTTATACATAACAAAGGAGAGGCTGTAACAATAGACATGTAAAACACAGTAATTTTACTTTCGGGTGTTCATCCAATAGAACCCAAAACACTAATTTGAAAAAACATAATTGATGGCCACTAATATATATATATATATGTGTGTGTGTGTGTGTGTGTGTGTGTGTGTGTGTGTGTGTGTGTATGTATATATATATATATAATAAATGGAATTATTTTCTGGAGGATTGGGCCCTTGTAGTACAGGTTTGCCCTGCTTATTGAGTGTTCTAGGAACCCATCTGAATCAGTTTACCAGCTAGCTTTGTTGAGAGAGGTTGCATGTGGAAGAAACATTCCAACTTGTGGCAAACAGAAGACAAATTTTTTCTACCATTACTATGTACCTGCCCATACTTCACTGAATGTTCATAAGTTTCTGACCCAAAATGGCCTGACTTCTCTGTCACACCCTCCTTACTTGCCTTATTTCATCACAAATGACTTCTTCTTTGTTTCCCCAGATGAAAAATTTCCTACAGCAGTAATGTTTTTCTTAATGTGGAAGAGGTGAAACAAAAAACAGCAGAAGAACAAAAAGGCATCAAAATTAACATGTTCAAAAACTCTTTTGAACTGTAGAAAAGGCATCTTGATATTTGTATTACATCAAACAAGGAGTGCTTTGAAGGTGACTGAAGTTTAAACATGTAAAAATAAATAAATAATTTTTATAAATAAATTTTGGTTTCTTTGAGTCCCCCTCATATGCATCCATATGTTCAGTGCAACATTATTTACAATAGCAAAGCCATGAAAGCAACGTGTCAATCAGTAGATGAATAAATAAAAAAGAAGTGGTACATATATACAGTAAAATATTACTCTGCCATAAATAACAATGAAATGTTACCATTTGCAACAACATGGATGGACCTGGGAGTATTTCGCTAAGTAAAATAAGTCAGTTAAGGAAAGACAAATGCCATATGATTTCACTTATATTGAAATTAATCTAAATTTAAAAAGCCAAAAATAACAAACATACAAAACAGTAAGAGATGCACACATACTGAGAACAGTTTGATGGATGCCAGATGAGTTAAGATTGGGGGGTCTTGGTGAAAAAGGTTGAAGGGATTAAGTAGTATAAATTTGTAGTTACAAAGTAATTACAGGGTTGTAAAATAAAGCATAGGGAATATATTTAATAATATTGTATTAACTAGGTAGTGTGCCAGGTAGGTACTAGACTTATTGGGGTGAGTACTGCATTAATTATCTAAATGCCTAACCAGTATGCTGTATACTTGACACTAGTAAAATATAATATTGAATGTGAACTGTAATTTTAAAGTAACATTTAAAACAAACTCAAAGGAAATGAACTACTGATATATGTAATAACTTGAGTGACTCTCTAGAAATATATGCTGAGTGAAAGAGTTAATCCCATAAAGTTACACACTAAACTATTCTATTTATATAATATTCTCAAAATGAAAATGTAGAGGTAGAGAGTAGTGATTGCTACGGTTTACCAACTTGGGAGAAAAGGAAGTGAATGTGGCTATTAAAAGGCAGAATAAGAGATTCTTGTGCTGATTAAACCCTTCTGTATCTTTATTGTGGTGGTTCTCAAAGAAAACTTCACATATGATAAAATTGTGTAAATACACCCACACACACAGTCAGATATAAAACTGGTGAAACCTGAATAAGTTAGCTGGATTATATCAATGTTGATGTCCTAATTGTGATATTGTACAATTATCTCAAAATAAAGGTTTATTTTAAAAATCAATCACACTCCTATAACTTGACAAAAAATATGTAGAAACAAAAATTGAACACATAATACTATTCATAGTCACTCAAAAAAACGAACAAAGCATTGTGATATAAGTCAAACCGAACATGTACTAAAATGAAAGTGAAAATATTAAACATCAAAATATCTTTCTAAATTTTACTAAGCACAAAGAATATATATGACACATCCAATTTACAAAAGATCAACAATCTAGTCATATTAATAAAAAATGAGTGAATGTTCAAATGCATATACAGCAAAACAATAAAGAAAGACTTATGTACCCTAATGTTCATTGCAGCGCTGTTCACAGTGGCCAAAACATGGAAACAACCAAAATGCCCTGCGACAGATGACTGGATAAAGAAGCTGTGGTACATATACACAGTGGAATATTACTC
>PVJL010005919.1:47228-100507 GCA_004026885.1 Lyroderma lyra
CTGGAGATCATCATGCTTAGTGAAATAAGCCAGACAGAAAAAACAAAGAACTGTATGACTTCACTCATATGCGGAATATAAAACTGAAAGCAAAGAAAAAAAGAAATGAACAAACAAATAACCCATGGACACAATCAATAGTTTAATGTTTATTTGGGGATGAGTGGGTCAGGGAGGGGAGAAAGGGGAGGGGGTGGGAAAGGAGGGGGAAGGCTAAATATAAGGTGATGGAAAGAGAAGTCACATTAGGTGGTGAACTTTTTATACATCAAATTGACAATGCACTGCAGAATTGAATGCCTGAAACCTATATAATCCTTGCTAACAGATGTCACCCAATAAGTCTAACAATAAAAATGAATTTAAAAAAGAAAATACTATATTAACAGATATATAAATTTAAAAAATGCTCATAAACACTAATATACATTTTACTAACAATCATGAAAGAAAGTATAAGCATCACATGTATTAAAATGATTGCCTATGAGAAAATAAATGAAACTGGGGTATAGAAAAGGTGAAAAAGAATGAGTAAATAAACCACAGAGAATTCTGAGCTATTAACTCAAGGACTGTAAGTAACTTAACCCTCTATAGTTGATGTAAAACCAGTGCATCATCTGCCTCCTCCCTCCCCACCCACAACTGTTTTTCATGTAAAGAATACTTGATTAATGATAGTTATACAGACATCCTAAAGTATCAGGGGTGGTCAACAAATTCACAGAATGAGAGAGTTATTGAAAATGTGGGAGTACTAATGTGCACAGTTTAATTACATGACTTATAATTAGCATTTGTGCTAAATTTCAGCCTACTTGCATCCATCTTTTTCACGTATCATTGAGGAAGCATGTCGAACATGAAGAAAATCCCAAGTAAGGACAAAATTGAATTTTGGGACATTGTTAACATTCTCACAAAACAAAGGTGAACACCTCAAACCATTTTGGAAAATATGTTAGCAGTTTACACAAACTGTTGCTCTGGGAAATCCATGGTTTACAAGTGGCATAGCTCTCTCAAGCAAGGCAGAGAGTTCATTGAAGGCCAACTCTCAGATACCTTATTGAGGCCACTTTTTCAGACATTGACAAAAAGTTAAAAACATTGTAATGGACAATTCCAGATTATATAAAAAGCAGTTTGGAGAAATAGAATGTCACCTACAAACATTTTAAGTATTCTCCATAAGCAACTAAGGATGTTAAAAGTGAGTGCAACATGGGTACTGAGAATGCTCACACTCCGTCAAAACAACAGTACATTCAGTGTTCATGACAGTTTTTGGATCTTTGCAGAGACAACAAAGATTAAAGTTTGTATCATATTGTCACTGCAGATGAAACTTGGGTTCATTATTACAAGCCTGAGTCAAAGCAAAAGTTGATTAAGGAACAACAAAAGGACATGCTACCCCCTAAAATTTCAATATCTCACATCTATTTGGAAAATCATGGATACATTATTTTAGGAGACAAAGGGTATCCTGCTGATCAATTACAAGGGTAAAGGTGTCTCAATAACTGAAAAGTACAATTACATTCTGCTGAAACAGTTAAAAGAATCTGTGAAGATGAAAAGAAGAGGAAAATGGACCAAAAGACAGCTGCTTTTGCATGACAACACACTGTGCACAAAAGCAGTATTGCACAGTCATGTCTGTGTCTTCCAACTTTTTAACCACTCTTTTTACATTCCAGACCTGGCTTCATCTGTTTGTTATATGTTTCCAAATATGAAATGAAAAAATGAAAGCTTGGAAAAAAGAAATTTACAAATGATGAAAAAGTTAAAGCTGCAATTTGAGGGCTAAAACAGCCCAAAACTTTTTTTCCCCGAGGTTATAAATAAACTTATTGAAAGATCTGAAAAGTGTATTGGGGTTAAGGGTTAAACATATTTAATAGGAAAAATGCTAAGTAGATTTCTTTTTACCCCTCTTGCCCTTCATTACATGAAGTTCACCATTATTCCTATGGAGCTAATAATGTAAGAAGCATCTGTTCCTCTATATTGTTTTTGTATAAAAGCTCTCTGTAGGCAATTCTCCCCCTTATTGCCTATGGGTGTGAGGGTTCACCATTCCCACTGTACCTCCCTTGTTCAGCCATTGCTCAAATCCAAGTTTCTTAAGAAAATGCACTAATTGTTCATGAGTTTTCGGTGTGAAAGCACCATTATTTTAGTGTGTGGTGTTCTCTCAGTCACTTTCTGTGGGTTGAACTTACTGTCTGAAAGAAATGAGCTGAAACACCAGGTGGCAGTGACAAGCTTTATTGGGGAAAAGCTGCTGAGCTACCTCACAATGGGAGAGCAGCAGCTCCGGCCATTGGTGGGGTGAAGAGGTTACTAGGCAACATGTAGAAGAAAACCTAGGTGATCACTACTGATCAGTCAAGCATAGACTTTAATTGTCCAGGTGATTATTATTGATTAGTCAAGCATAGATCTCAATTAGCCTGGTTACGGTAAGGGCTAAGGTAGGTTTCGGTTTCCCAAGCCCAATTTTTGTTTCCCTTATTAGGTCTCTGTCTCCTAGGTTAATGTTAAATCATAGTATCCTGTTTTTCCAAACTAACTCTTGGTCTCCTAGGTTAATGTTAAATTATAATATGGTCAAGAAAGAGGAAAAGATGGTGGCATAGGAGCCATTCTATATTGAATCTATCATTGTCCTTCTGAGAACATTTAGTTGCTTACAGAATCTGATAGTGTATGACATATACCACAATTACATAGGTGACCTGGTGGAGATTTTGTTATTTGCCTTTTGGGGGGAGCATCATTGTCACTCCAAACACATTACAACTCTCCTGATCCACCCCACTTGCCCCCCGCACCTACACATACTTCAAGGAATACCAGTATTTCAAGGAAGTCCTTTTCATCCTTGCCTGTGATATAAAATATTATGGACATTTGCCTTAATTACTAAGCCCTGATCCAGTTCTTATTCTCAATGTTTAGCTAACTGTGGAACTTCTGATCTGTCCTCCAGCCCTACCGGGCCTCAATTCCTTGCTTCTGAAACACCAGCTACTTCCCTTTGCTCCACTTCTATTGTCTGAAAACTCACAGAGACAGAAGTTTTAACTTAATTTGTATTGTCATCCTTATTGATGTACTCTGTAGTTTTCAGATTTTATCTCCTGTTGTTAAGTATTTATCTGCTGCATCCTGAGGAAATGCAAGCAATAGTTCCTCATATCTGACCACTGCCAGTAATGGGACACTACTTTCATCATCAGAGCTCTTGGGGGTTTTTTGCTTATGCTCCATAAGATGTTGATTTGGTTTCTTATGTTCTCTGTAGTAAAATACAAGTATTGTTGGCTTCTTTTTGGCTTTCTTTGTTTTTTACAAATTGTGTTGAAGAGCTGACTGTACTATCAACTGGTAGGGAAACAAGAAAGGGGCCAGAAAGGCTTTAGTTTGAAGAAAGAGGATGGGGAAAAGATGGCTGGAGTAAAAATTTTATGAGAGGAAATGTAAATTGGAGAAGGTGTTCCAGGAATGTAAATTGGTAAGTGTTCCAGGATTAGAATCTATGGGGAAGAAGAGGAGGAACACGGGTTATGTCATCTTACTTTGTCATTTTGCTTGTCGAATTGACCAAAGAGGAATTTGTTCTTCTCTTTCATGCCTAAGGTTGGCTCTTCCATTGTTATGAATGATTGTTCTATATATACATTAGGTTCTTTTGTCATGTCACATTCCTCTGCCATATTCAAGCCCCCTAGAAGTGTGGCCCAAGGCTCCTTACCTTTCCGCATATACTCCCTTGCAAGCAATGAAGAACCTTATCCTTCAACTTTGATTGGTCACTAGGCACTGCTCCAGCTAATGGTATCCCTAAGGTGGCTTTTACATCACAAAACACTCACTGCAGTTAATATCATGGTGGAAGGTGTTGCAAAGCGTAGGAGAGCAAAAGATACTGACATTGATTCTTTCACAACCCCTAAAGATGGGTTCCAAACTGACTTGCCAACCTTTCTTGATATCCCATGTACAACTCTGATGGTGTATGTGACATGAAGAGGGAATTTCTTCTATCCATTTCTCATAGACACCCTTTTTCCATGGTTTACTTTATTCTTCCTCACTTTTTACCATTACTTAGTACAGTAGACTCTCAGTTCACCAACAACTATGGAAATTTGTATATGCTGGATAAATGTAAGCAGACTCTTAGTTAACTGAAATTCAAGCAACCAGCACTCTCAAGAAACTGGTAAACTTGCATGAAACATTTTTTTGCTAGTTTCTTGAGAGGTTATCAGTTGCTTGAGGGTGCCAGCTGCTCGAGTTCCTGTTAACAGAGTCTATTGTATTTTAAATTTCTTACCTAAGATCTCTCCCAACTAATGTGGCCATATTGAAGTCTATGAGAAGATTTAAATCATGTCATTTCTCTATTAGTCCCTCTTAAGTACTTTGAAGCCCATCACTTCTTGTCTACTACTATGCAACTTTTCATCAACATCCTCTTCATTAATAATGTCCAGGTAGACTTCTTTAATTTTCAGTTTCCAGTCCATAATTACTGCCTTCAGCCTGTCAAGATTTTGGTTAATAAACTTTTGCTGGCAATATACTTGTTTTAAATCTGTGTTGTGTGTTCATGTTAGTACTTGTAGTAGTCCTACGTGTCTTTTACCAGTAGAGAGGGAAGGAGTACATATTCATGATTAAAGTTGTTCTGAGGGTTTATATGCAAGATACAACAACCTATTACTTACTTGTGAAACCATAGTGGGGGTTGCTTAACTTTCTACTGGAAGATATGTCCAGTGCAACAAGAGAAACAGCATTCAGATTGGAAACAAAAAAGTAAAAGTTTAAAGACTATATGATAGTCAATGTAATATATTCTATTAATCTGAAAAAAATATTCTACTATTAAAAACATAGTTTATCAAGTTTCAGGATGCAAGATAAGTACACAAAATACAAATAAATGTTTATATATTAGCAAAAATTTTAAAAATGAAATTAACAATGCAATATAAAATATCACTAGATAATATGAAATATTTAGGGATAAAGCTGATTTTGTACTTAAATAATGCAATTAACTTGTAAAAGTAACTTCACTTGGGGCCTTTAGTGATTTCCTGCTAAATATAACACCAAAATGTGTAAGAAAATCATCAAAGGTCATCAGTGGACACAGAGTTCATTTTTATTGGAATTTTCCATTCTCTATATGCTCAGTTTTCAAGAATATTCTCCTGTATTATACCAGATTTAGGAACACATTCAAAAATGACTCTTTTTTGTCACACTGCAAGTCAGAGACAGATCCATGCCCAGAACCAGCAACTTCTACTTTCCTTTCCAGTTCTTGTTTTCTGGGGCATTGTATAAGTGATGGTGTAAACTCACATTGATTTTATCGTAAGAATACCCTAAACTACATTTGCAATGAATTTTTTTACAGTCTTGTATTTTTTAATGATAGAAGACAGGTTTAAAATCTACACAGAGCACCAGATATAATATTTAATAATGTGTTTTACTATGGCCACAAAGGGCAAGTTGTTAGAGGTCAACCACTCATTTTCTTCTCCAGCATGTACAATGAAGTGCAATAAACAGGAAGGAGATGTGGATGATGTGAGTTGAGGTGGAAGTGAGTAGAGATGCTTCCTACAAGCTTTGCATCTGATCTATTGTATGACCTTGGAAAACACCAGCAGCATCATCTCCATCTCAACCACTCCTATTACTTACACTACTACTATTACTAATATCCACATATTTCATGCACTAAAAGTCTACTATATCCCAGGCTCTATTCTAATCATATAGGTTCAATCGGAGCCCAAAAACAAAACAGTACACAAAAATGATAATAATTTCTCAAAGAGATAAGTGCAGAGAGACCATCAAGAAGAGTGCAATAAGGTGGGCCTAGTAACAACTGAGCTGCGATCACCGCAGACCTAAAGACATAAGAAGAGAGACTTGTTCTGGAACATGAATGGTTAATAAACATAAAATGCCATCTTTGGATCAGTGACCACCATCAAGAGTGAATAGCAGCATGGAAGCTAGGAGATTAAGCACACTGTTCTCACTCCCTTCCCTCCCTATAACTCTCCTCAGGGCTTCCCATCATGCAAACCTAATGAACTATTGAGAACCAGGAGCCTACTGATATAGTCCATAAAAAAACAGCCTCCCAGGACAGAGAGCAGAGTTGAGAAAGGTGGAGTGTGGATCTAGAAGGTGAGATGGAAGGTGTCCAAAAGAGATGCAAGATGCACAGTATCCCAGGAGGCAGGCACCAATTATTTCTCTCATCAACACTTGTGGGCTCAGAGGATCTAAATAACTTGTGCACCATTGTTAAGTAGGATTCAAACTCAGTTTTTTTAGTTTCTTAATTTAATATTTTTCCTGGTATTCTTGGAAAATGCAAACCTTCTCTAGGCTTCAATTTCCCATCTATAGAATGAGGAGATTGGAGTAATTGATGCTAACTTTAACACATATGCTATGATTTTATAAATCTCACTTTTAATAATATTATGATTTTTAAACTCCTAGCCATATTTCTTCTAGCCAACCATTTGTATAACCACAGGGTATAAAACTATAAATGTGAGATGCCCTGGATTAAACTACCCTTTTGGACTTCCTAATTCTGTCATCACTAATAACCAACCTTTTGTTGAATCTAGAGTATTAGTCCAGAAACAGCATCCTTTAGACAGAGATTAAACCATAAAAAATATTAAAATACCACAAAGACACTCAATATTCTTTAAGAAGTACATGATCTGTGTTAAGCACTGTGCTTGGCAAAGGGTTATAAAGATCAATAAACATGGTCCTTATCAAGCATTTTTTGAAAAAAAATTATCTGCTCAATTGCCTTTCAAAATGTGAAGTCTATAATATAACGGGCATATTAAAAATAAGGTCCCAAGTAATTTCCATTTTGTTAGAAAATAAATCTGAACACTTAAAATCAAACATTCTTAATCTTCAGGTATTTTTTTACAGTGTTCAATACTTTTTTCCTTCTGAAGTGCCACAGGCAAAAAGTGTGATGCTTATCAGCGTAGTTTAAGAGGCCCCCGGTTTGCACAGTATTAATTGTATCAACATTCACATGATAAGGATATAAGAAAGAGAAGAGAGAGTATAAGGGATTGAAAACCTATTTGAAGGAATAATGAGGGATAACTTCTCAAAATATGATGAAGGAAATAGACACACAAACCCAGTAAATGCTTAGAGTACCAAAAAAGATGAACCCAAACAGACCCACACCAAGCCTGGTTAAAGATAGAGAGAGAATCTTAACACCAACAGAAAAGCAGTTAGTTTTCTACAAGAGAGCTTCCACAAGACTGTTAGTTGATTACTAAGGAGAAACTTTGCAGGCCAGAAGAGATTGACACGTAATATTCAAAATGATGAAAAGCAAGGATCTACAACTAAGATTAATCAACCACCAAAGCTATCATTTAGAATTGAAGGGCAGATGAACAGCTTCCCAGACAAGATGAAGCTAAAAGAGTTCACCACCAAACCAGTATTACAAGGAATCTTGGAGAAACTTCTTCAAAAGGAAAATATAAAATGTATAATAATAAAATGGCAATAACTACATTTCTATCAATATTTACTTTCAATATAAATGGATTAAATGCTCCAATAAAACACATAGGATGACTGAATGGATAAGAAAACAAAACCCTTACAAATGCTGCCTATAAGACACTAATTCCAGATGGACACACACAGACTGAAAGTAAAAAAAAAATAATAATAAAATTGTTTCATGGGATGGAATCAACAAATAAAACAAAAAAACCCCACACAAAATAAAGCAAATACAAGCTGGAGTAGCAAGACTTATACATAACAAAACAAGGGCTATGTAAAACACAGTAATCCTACAATGGATATTTATTTAATAAAACCAAAAAAACTAATTTGAAAAGACATATGGGGGGCCCACCATAAAAATAAATAATGACTAGAATTATCTTCTGGAAAGTTGTCCCCATGAGTTCAGTGTTCTAGGAATCCATCTGCATCAGTTCATCCACTAGCCTTGCTGGGAGAAATTGCATGTAGAAGAAACATCCCAAGTTGTGGCAAATAAATGACTGATTCTTCTACTATTACAATGTCCCTGCCCACACTGCGCTGAATGTTCAGAAGTTTCTGACCAAAAGCAGCAAGGCTCCTGTGACAGACCATCCCTGTTTACCTAGTCTTATCATGAGTGATCTTTTTATGTTTGTTTGTTTGTTTCCCTGCATGAAAAACTTCCTAAAAGGGAAATGTTTTTCCCATGTGGAAGAGGTGAAACTAAAACCAGCAGAAGCACTGAAAAGCATTGAAATCAACAAGTTTAAAACTGTTTTAAGCAGTGGAAAAGGCATCTCAATATGTGTATTGCATCAAACAAAGTGTACTTTGAAGGTGACTGAAGTTTAAACATGTAAGAGTAAATTCACAAATTATATAAATAAATTATAGTTTTTTTGAGTCCCTCCTAGTGTGTATCCATATGTTCAGTGTGTCATTATTTACATTAGCAAAGATCTGGAAGTGACATGTCAATCAGTAGATGAATAGATGAAGAAGTGGTATATATTTACAATAAAATATTACTCTTCCATAAATAACAATGAAATGTTACCATTTGCAACAATATGGATGGACCTAGGGGTTATTTTGCTAGGTGAAATAAGTCAGGCAGAGAAAGACAAATGCCATATTATTTCACTAATATGAATCTAAAGAACAAAATAAACAAGCAGACCAAAAATAAGGAGACTCATAGAGACAGAGAACATTTTGATGGTTGCCAGATGAGCAAAGATTGGAGGTCTGGGTAAAAAAAAAAGTGAAAAGATTAAGCAGTATAAATTGGTAATTACAAAGTAGTTACTGAGTTGTAAAGTACAGCATAGGGAATATAGTCAATAATATTGCATTAAGTATGTAGAGTGTCAGGTAGGTACTAGACTTTTTGGAGTGAGCACTGCATAGATTATATAAATGTCTAACAATATGCTGTATACTTAACACTAGTAAAATACAGTATTGAATATGAACTGTAATTATAAAAAAATTAAAAGAAAAAACTCAAAAGGAATGAATTTTTGGCACATGTAATAACTTGAGTCTCCAGAAAAATATGCTTAGTGAAAAGAGCTAATCCCAAAAGGTTACACACTAAATGATTCTATTTATATGATATTATAAAAATGAAAAATTTGTAGAGGTAGGGAGTAGTGATTGCTAGGGCTTATGAAATTGGGGGAGGAAGAAGTAAATGTGGCTATTAAAGGTCAGCATGAGAGATTCTTTTGTTGATTAAACACTTCTGTATCTTTACTGTGGTGGTTCTCAAAGGAACCTGCACATGTGATAAAATTGTGTAAATGCAGCCACACACACAATCAGGTATAAAACTGGTGAAATCTTAATAAAGTAGACGGACTGCATCAATTTCAATGTTCTGGTTGTGATATTGTACAATTATCTCAAAATTAAAAGTTTATTTTAAAAAATCAATCCCACTTATATCCTCATGAAGAACTTGTGGAAACCAAAATTAAACACATGATGCTATTTACAGTCACTCCAGAGGAATGAAACATTGCAGTATAAGTCAAACAAAACATGTACCAAGTGGTAGGTGAAAATATTAAATATCCAAATATCTTTCTAAAATTTATTAAGTACAAAGAATATACATGATATGTTTAATTGACAAGGAAACAACTACCTAGCCATTCATAGGAAGTAGGATAAATTTTAAAAAGGACACCAACAAAAACAATAAACAATAACATTATAATAACAGATACACAAATTAAAAACAAATTCCCACAAAAAATAATGTACATTTAACTTGCACTAAAAAAAAAGCTATAAGTATCACATACATTAAAATGATTGCATATGAGAAGAATAATATGACTGGGGTGTAGAAAACAGGAGAATGAATGAGTAAATAAAGCAAAGAGTGTCCTAAACAATTAACTCAAGGAATGTAATTAACATAATCCTGTATGACTGATGTAAAAACCAGTGCATCATTTCCCTTCCACCTCAACCACACACACAATGTTTTCTCAAGTGAAGAATACTTAATCACTGACAGTTATATAGAAATTCTAAATATGAGGGGTGATCAAGAAACTCATAGAATGACTGAGTTATGGGACATGTGGGTATACTAGTACATACAGTTTGATAATGTGACATTAATTAGCATATGTGCCAATTTTTAGCCTACTTATCCTTGTTCTTTCACATATTGCTGAGGAAGCTTGTCAAACATGAAAAAATTTCCAAGTATGGGCAAATTGAATTACGGACTGTCATTAAGTTCCTCACAAAACAAGGGAAAATGCCTCAAGACATTTGGGAAGAGATATTAAGAGTTCTAGAGGGACTGTTGCCCTGGAAAATTTATGGTTAATAAGTGGCATAGCATTTTCAAGGAAGAGAGCCCATTGAAGACAACCTCTGTCCTGAATGCCCTATTGAGGCCACTTCCTTGGACATTGTCAAAAAGGTTAAAAACAACAACAACAACAACAACTTGTAGTGAACATTTCCAGATTGAATAAAAAGCAACTTGGAAAAAGAGTTGAGAGTGTCAGCAACAACCATTTTAAACATTCTCCATCAGCATCAAAGCATGTCAAAAGTCAGTGCAACATGGATACAGAGAATGCTCACAGTTTTAAAAACTGTAGTGCATGTGTTGTTCACAACAGTGTTTGGATCTCTGCAGAGAAAGCAAAGATGAAGATTTAAACCATATTGTTGCTACAGATTAAAGTTGAGTTCCCCATTATGAGTCTACATCAAAGCACAAGTCCATGCAGTGGCACGAAAAGGGCACACACCCCCCCATTTAAAAGTTCAAGATGCTGCAATTGGCTGGGAAAATAATAGCTACTATTTTTTTGAAATACAGGGAGCATCCTGCTGATAGATTACAAAGATAAGGGTGTTACATTAACTGGAGAATATGATTCCAGTCTGCTGAAATAGTTAAAAGAATCTGTGAAGAGGAAAATGGACCAAAGGGTTGCTGCTTTTTCATGAAAACACATCTGTGCACAAAAGCCATGTTTCACTAGCTACTCTTCACTGTGGTTTCCAAACATTTAACCATCCTTTCTATAGTCTATACCTGGCTTAGTTGTTATTTGTTCCCAAATATGAAAAAACAGCTTGAAGAGAAGAAATTTATAGACAATGACAACATAAAAGCTACAATTTGAGGGCAAAAAAACCCACATTTTTTCCCGAGGGTATAAATAAACATATTGAAAGATCCTAAAAGTGTTTTCGGGTTAAGGGTAAATATATTGAAAAGGAAATATACTAAATAGTTATTTTTACCCCTTTTCCCCTTCATTCTTTGAATTCATTTACCACCCTTTCTATAGAGGTGATAATATAAAGAGCACATTTTTATCTATTTTGTTCTTGTATGAAAATTCTCTGTAGGTAATTTTCCCTTTATTGCCTGTGAGTGTGGGAGTACACCAGTCCCACTATACCACCTTTGTTGGTCACTGTTCCATCTCATGTTTTTTAAGAAGGTACACTAACCATTGTTGAATTTGTGACATGAAAACACCATTATTTTACTGTGTTGTGGTGTTCTTTCAGTGACTTTCTGTGGGTTTGCTTTTTGTCTTCTGAGAACCATTAATTGCTTATAGCACCAGGTTGGGTACAACATACACCACAATCTCATAGGTGACCTGGTAAAGATTTTGTCATCTGACTTCTGTGGGGAACATTATTATCACCCAAACACATTACAATTCTCTTGACCCACTCCAATATTCCACCTCAACTTACACATAATTGAAGTCATACCAAGTTATTTTCATCCTTGCCTGTGAGATGAAATGTTAAGGACATTTGACTTAATTTCTCAGTCCTGACCCAGTCCTTATTCTCAATGTATGGCTTACAAAATACCTTCTGAGGTGACTCCCAGCCCTACAGAGACTCAATGGTTCTTTTTCAAACATCAGGCACTTCTCTTCCCTCAGTATCTATCACTGGAAAACTCACAGAGACCCACTTTTTAACTTGATTTTTATTGTTATCCCTACTGGTGTACCCTCTAGTTTTCCACGGCGTTCATGGGAGATGCAGAGGATAGGTTCACATGTCTGGTCAGTGCCACTTATGGGACATTACTTTCATTGTCAGAACTCTCATGGGGTCTCTTGTTTATGCTCTAACAGATTTTGATTTGGTTTCTTGTGTTTTCTGTAGTAAAAGACAAATATATTTTGCTTTTTTTGGGCTTTCCCTGTTTGTTATTTTCAAATTCTGTTGAAAAGCTGACTTTGTTGTCATCTGGTAGGGAAAAATGATGGAGCCAAAAGGGCTTTAGTTTGAAGGAAATGGATGGAGAATAGATGGCTATTGCAGGGGATTTATTAGAAGGGATACAGGTTGGGGAAGATGTTTTTTTTGCTGGAGCAGGATATGGTAAGTATTGAGGTTGGGAATCTATGGAGATGAAAAACAGGAACAAGGATTGGGTCTTCTTGCCTTGTTATTTTGCTTGTTAAATTGATGAGAGAGCCATTTGTTCCTTTGTTCCATGACTGACATTGACTCTTCCATTGTTATGAATTATTGTTACGTATTCACATTAGGTTCTTCTGCCATTTTGAGTTCCTCTGCAATCTTCGAGCCTCTGCGATCTTCGAGGTATGACACAGGAATCCTCACCTCTCTGTATACACTCTCATGCAGGCAATGAGGTACCTTATTTATAAGCTTTAATTTGTCTCCAAGCACTGCTCCAGCTAATGGTATTCCTGAGGTTACTTTGACATTCCTAAACAAGGCTGCTGACATCACAATGGGAGGTGTGGCAAAGTACAGTAGAGCCAAAGAAGATGTCATTGTGTCTTTAACAACCCCTAAAGATGTGGCCCAAAGTGACTTGTCAACCCTTCTTCTTCTCCCATTTAAAACTCTGATGGTGAATACATGGAGAGTGAATTTCTTCTATCCATTCTCCACTCTTTACAATTACCTAGTATAGTAGACTCTCAGCTAACTGGCACCCATGAGGATTTGTAGATGCTGCATAAATGTAACAATATTCTCAGTTAACTGGAACTCAAGCAACCAGTACTCCCAAGCAACTGGCAAACTTACAAGCAACAATTTTGCTAGTTTCTTGAGAGTTTACTAGTTTCTTGAGAGTGCTGCTTGCTTGAGTTATAGTTACCAGGTAGTCTACTGTATTTTCAATTTCTTAGCTAAAATCTCTCCAAACTAATGTGCCCATATTATCATCTATGAGGACATTTAAATCATCTCATTTTCTTACAAATCCCTCTAATGTACCTTGAAGCCTATTCACTTCTTGGCTACTGCCAGGCATCTTTCCATCCACCTCTTCTTCCTTAAGGTCCATGTAGACTGGTTCAACTTTCAATTTCCAGTTCATAATAACTGACTTCTATTATAGCTATCAAGATTTCAGTGAATAAATTTTGTCTACCCTATTTTAAATCTGTGCTGTGTATTCATGTTAGTAGATGTACTCTCCACCCATGGGTTTTACCAGTAGAAGGGGAAGAAGTAGGTATTCATAATTAAAGTTGTTCTTGGTGCTTGCATGCAAGATACTACATACTATGACTTGTGCAACCAGAGTGGGAATTGCTTAAATTTCTACTGGAGGATCTGTCCAGTGCAACAAGATAAATGACATTAAGATTGAAAAGAAAAGTATAATAAAAGTGTAAACACTTATGACAGTCTATGTAGTCAATTCTATCAATGTAAAAGAATCTATTAAAAACATAGTTTATCAAGGTTTCATGATGCAAGATCAGTACACTAAATATGATATTAGCAGCAAGCAATTAAAATTTAAATTAAAAGTACAATTTAAAATATCACTAGATAATATGAAATAATTGGAATAAAGCTAATTTTGTGCTAAAATATTCCAATTGACTTGGTATAAATAACCTTGGTTGAAGTCTTTAGTGACTCTCTTTTACATATAACACTAAAACTTGTAAGAAAAATATCAAAGGTCATCAGGGGACACAGAATCCACTTTTATTGAAATTTTTTATTCTCTATTCAAATTTCAAGAATATTCTCCTTTATTATGCCAGTTTGAAGAAAAGAACTGTGGCTAAGTAATATTCTATTGTGTATGTGTACCAATGATTCTTCATCCAGTTGTCTATGAAAGGACACTTTGGCTGTTTCCTAGAGTTGGCCACTTTGAATAGTGCCGCAATTCACATTGGGGTACATATATCTTTGCAAACTAAGGTTTTCACGTTTTTGTGGTAGATACCCAGAAGTAGAATTGCCAGGTCATATGGTAACTATATTCTTAGTTTTTTTGAAGAATCTCCATATTTTCCTCCATAATGGTTGTACCAGTTTGCATTCCCACCAGCAGTGTAAGAATGTTCATTTTTCTCCACAACCTCTCCAACACTTGTTTCTTTTCCTGTTGATAATAGCCGTTCTAACACATGTGAGGTGGTATCTCATTGTAGTTTTGATTTGTATTTAATAGATAGTGAAGTTGAGTATTTTTTTATATATCTGTTGGCTATTTGTATTTGTTCCTGGGAGAAGTGTTTGTTCAGTTTCTCTGCCCATTTTTAAATTGAACTGTTTGTTTTTGTAGTTGTTATCATTGAGTTGTAAAAGTTCTTTATATATTTTACATATTAGCCCCTTATCAGAGGCATCGTTTGCAAATATTTTCTCGCATTTGATTGGCTGTCTCTTAGCTTTGTTGATGGTTTCTTTTCCTGGGCAGAATCTTTTTAGTTTGATATAGTCCCATTTATTTATTTTCGCTTTTGCTTCTCTTGCCTTTGAGGTTGGGTTCATAAAGACCTCCCTAAACCCAAGGTTTATGAGTTTAGTTCCAATGTTTTCTTCTTTACACTTTATTGTTTGAGGATTTATGTGGAGATTTTTAATCTATTTTGGGCTAATTTTGGTATAGTGTGACAGTTCAGTTTAGATTCCCCTTTTTTGCATGTGGTTTTCCAATTTTTCTGGCACCATCTACTGAAGAGTTTTTCTTTTTCCTATTGTATATTTTTCACTCCTTTGTCAAAAATTAACTGTTTATATATTTTTGGTTTTATTTCTGAGTTTTTTATTCTGTTCCCTTGGTCTATGTGTTCGTTTTTCTGCCAATATCAAGCTGTCTTGATTATTGATGCTTTTTAGAATAGATTAAAATTGGGGAGTGTGATGCCTCTAGTCTTATATTTTTTTTATGTAAGAGTGTTTTGGTGATTTGAGGTCATTTGTGTTTCCATGTGAATCTAATGATTATTTTATCTATTTCTTGAAATAATGTCTGTGGGAGTTTAAAAGGAATTGTGTTTAGTAGTATCTGATAGTTTTCAGTATTTTTTACATTCTTTTTTAAGTTTATTCCCAGATATTTTATTCTTTTTGTTGTGAATGCAAAAAAAATATTGTTTTTCTTATTTCTTTTTCTGAAGTTTCACTGTTGGTATATAGAAACTCAAT
The DNA here is from genome assembly GCA_004026885.1 of Lyroderma lyra. Lineage (NCBI taxonomy): Eukaryota > Metazoa > Chordata > Mammalia > Chiroptera > Megadermatidae > Lyroderma > Lyroderma lyra. The sequence goes on from PVJL010005919.1 coordinate 62,799, forward strand.
TAATTTTTGCACATTGATTTATATCCTGCAATGTTACTGTGTTTATTATTTCTAATAGTTTTTTTGGTGGAATCTTTTGAATTTTCTATATAAAGGATCATGTCATCTGCGAAGAGTGCCAGTTTAAATTATCTTCCAATTTGGATGCTTTTTATTCCTTTCTGTTGCCTGATTGCTCTGCTTAGAACTTCCAGTACTATATTGAATAGCAGTGGCAATAGGGGACATCCTTGTCTTGTTCCTGATTTTAGGAGAATAGCCTTCAGGTTTTCCCCATTTGGTATGATATTAGCTGAGGGTTTGTCATATATGACCTTTATTATGATGAGATACTTTTCTTATATACCCATTTTATTATTCAGTGTTTTAATCATAAAAGGATATTGCATCTTGTCAAATGCTTTTTCTGCATCAATTGACATATATGTTTTTCATCTTTAAGTTTGTTTATGTGGTGTATCACATTGATTGATTTGTGTATGTTGAACCACACTTGTGTTTGTGAGATGAATTCCACTCGACCGCAGTGTATAATCTTTTCAATCCACTGTTGTATTCTAGTTCCTAGCATTTTGTTTAGGATTTTTGCATCTGTGTTCCTCAGAGATATTGATCTATAGTTTTCTTTTGTTGTTTTTTTTTGTATTATCTTTACCTTGCTTTAATATAAGAAAAATGTTGGTGTCATCGAATGAGTAGGGAAGTATTGCCTTACTTTCAACTTTTTGGAAGAGTTTGAAAAGGATAGGCATTAGTTTCTCTTTGAATGCTAGGTGAAACTGACTGGTCCTTGGCTTTTGCCTTTGGGGAGATTTTGGATTATTGTTTCAATATACTTACTATTTATTGGTTTATTTAGATTGTCCAGTTCTTCTTGGTTTTGTCTAGGTGAACTATATTTTGAGAAACTTGTCCATTACTTCAAATTTGTTAAATTTGGTAGCATATAGTTTTATATAATATTATTTTCACAGGATGCTTGTATTTCTGTGTCATCAGTAATCATATCTCCCTTTTCATTTCTAGTTTTGGTCATTTATGCTTTTTCTTTTTGCACTTTGGTGAACCTAGCCAAGGATTTTGTAAATCTTATTGATTTTTTAATGAACCAGCTCTTCAGTGCATTAATTTTCTCTATTGTTTTCCTTTTCTCTATTTCATTTGGTTCTGCCCTAATTGTTACTATTATCTTCCTTCTGCTGACTTTGAGCATTTTTGTTCTTCTTTTTCTAATTCTTTAAAATGGAATGCTAGGTTGTTTTACTTCTGCTTTTTCTTATTTCTTGAAATAGGCCTGTAATGATGTAAATTTTTCTGTTATTACTACTTTCACTGCATCCCAACAATTTTGATACATTGTATTTTCATTGTCATTTGTATTTTATTCTATGTATTTTGTTTCCTTGTATTTTATTCTCTTCTTTTATTTCTTCTTTGATCCAGTCATTTTTTAATAGCATGTTGTTCAATCTCCATGTATATGTGTTTTCTTTCTGCATTTTTTTGTGCAGCTGATCTCCAAATTCAAGGCTTTGTGGTCTGAAAATCTGCTTTGTATGATTTCAATATTCTTGAATTTGCTGAGGCTATTTTTGTGTCCCAGCATGTGGTCTATCCTTGAAAATGTCCATGTGCACTAGAATACAATGGATAGTCATGTGTTGTAAGATAGGGTGTGCTGTAAATATCAATTATGTCCAAATGTTGCAATGTATCTTTAAGAGCTGATATTTCCTTATTTGTTTTCTGTTTGGATGATCTATCCAGTACTGTCAAGAGGATGTTTAGTTCTCCTACTATAATTGTGTTTTTGTATGTTTCACCTTTTCAATCTTTAAGTAGTTGCTTTATAAATTTCAGTACTTCCTGTATGAAGGCAAATATATTCATGAGTATCATGACTTCGTGTTGTTGTACTGACCCTTTCATCATTATGAAATGTCCATTTTGTCTCTTATTACCTTTTTATTCTGAAGTCTGTTTCATTAGATGGCTAATTTTTTTTTCCCTGGATGCCATTTGCTTGGAGTACATATACATATATTTTTTTACCTTTCACTTTGAGTCTGTGTTAGTCTTTGTGATTGAGGTGTGTTTCTCAGAAACAGCATATAGATGGGTTTTGTTTTCTAATCCAGTCAGCTACACTGTGCTTCTTTTTATTTTGGTAATTTTACTTCATTTATATCTAGGATGACGATTGATATCTGAACAGTTTCTATGGCCATTTTTTCTTCTGGTTGTTGGTTGTTCAGTGTCTCAGTTTCTCCTTTCCTTCTTTCTCACAGTCTGTTTTTAACATTGATGGTGATTTCACCTTCTTTCTTCTCCCCTTTTCTTTTTATGTTTGTGAAACTTGACTCTGGTTTTGTTTCTTTGCTTATTTTTGTTCTTGTTTTGAATAAGTACCATAAAGTTTATTAAAAGAAAACTTTATATACGTAGTGGCTTCCCTTTTTTTAATTCATTTTTATTGATAGACTTTTTGGGGTGACATCCGTTGGAAAAAACTACATAGGTTTCAAGCATACAATTCCACAGTGCATTGTCAACTTGTATAATAACTTCACCATCTATTGTGATTTCTCTTTCCATCACCCTATATCTAGCTTCCCCTCCCTCCTCTTCCATCCCCTCCCCTTTCACCCCTTCTTATCCCCCTCGTCCCAAAATAACATTAACCTCTTGATGATGTCCATGGGTTATTTGTTTGTTTGTCCATTTCTTTTTTCTTTGTTGCTTACAGTTATTATATTGCGCATATAAGTGATGTCATGTAGTTCGATGTTTTTTTCTGTCGGGCTTATTTCACTAAGCATGATGATGTCCAGGTCCATCCATTTTGTTGCAAATGGCAATATTTCATTTTCTTATAGCTGAATAATATTCCATTGTGTATATGTACCACAGCTTCTTTATCCAGTCACTTGTCGTAGGGCTCTTTGGTTGTTTCCATGTTTTGGCCACGGCGAACAGTGCTGCAATGAACAATGGAATGAATAAGTCTTTGAAGACAAAGGATTTCAAGACTTTTGGGTAGATCTCCAGAAGGGGGATTGCTGGGTCAAATGGTAGCTCAATTCCCAATTTTCTGAGGAAGCTCCACACTGCCTTCCACAGTGGTTGTACCAGTTTGCACTCCCACCAGCAGTGTACCAGAGTTCCTTTTTCTCCACATCCTTTCCAGCAATTGTTATTCCTTGTCTTGTTGATAATAGCCATTCTAACAGGTGTGAGGTGGTATCTTATTGTGGTTTTGATTTGCATTTCCCTGATAGCTAATGAGGATGAGCATTTTTTCATATGTCTGCTGGCCATTTGTATTTCTTCATGGGAGAAGTGTCTGTTTAGTTCTTCTGCCCACTTTTTAATTGGGTTGTTTGATTTTTTGTTATTAAGTCTTATTAGTTCTTTATATATTTTAGATATTAGACCCTTATCTGTTGGATTATTTGCAAATATTTTCTCCCATTCAGTTGGCTGTCTCTTTGCCTTGTTGATGGTTTCTTTTTCTGTGTAGAAACTTTTTAATTTGATATAGGCCCATTCATTTGTTTTTGCTTTTACTTCCCTTGCCTTTGAGGACAGGTTCATGAAGTCTTCCTTGAGTCCTAGGTCTATAAGTTTAGTACCGATGTTTTCTTCTATACAGTTTACTGTTGCAGGTCTGATATGAAGGTCTTTAATCCATTTTGAGTTAATTTTTGTATATGGAGAGAGTTCACAGCTCAGGTTCATTCTTTTGCATATGTTTTTCCAGTTTTCCCTGCACCACCTACTAAAGAGGCTGTCTTTTCCCCATTGTATGTTTTTTGCTCGTTTATCGAAAATTATTTTTGCATAAATTTGTGGGTTTATTTCTGGGTTTTCAGTTCTTTCCATTGGTCAATATTTCTGTTTTTCCCCCAGTACCAAGCTGATTTGATTATTGATGTTTTGTAATATAAATTGAAGTCAGGGAATGTAATGCCACCAGCATTATTCTTTTCATGTAGGATTGCTTTGGCAATTCGAGGTCTTTTATGGTCCCATATAAATCTAGTAATTCTTTTATCTATTTCATGAAAGTATAATTGTGGGATTTTAATGGGTATTGCATTAAATCTGTATATTGCTTTGGGCAGTATGGCTATTTTAACAATGTTAAGTCTTCGAATCCATGAACAGGTGATATATTTCCACCTATTAAACTCTGTTCCAATTTCTTTCAAAAGTGTCTTATAGTTTTCTGTGTGTAAGTCTGTCATGTTTTTTGTTAAGTTAATTCTCAGGTATTTAATTCTTTTTGTTGTGATAGCAAAGGGAATTGACTCCCTCATTTCTTTTTCTGTGGATTCATTGTTTGTATATAGGAATGCTGTTGATTTTTGTACATTGATTTTGTATCCTGTGAGTTTCCTATATTTGTTTGTTGTTTCTAATAGTTTCCTGGTGGAATCTTTGCATTTTTTTATATAAAGGATCATGTCATCAGCAAATAGTGAAAATTTGACCTCTTCTTTCCCAATCTGGATACCTTTTTTTCCTTTCTCTTGCCTGATTTCTGTAGCTAGAACTTTTCCCCATTCAGTATGATGTTAGCCAAGGGTTTGTCATATATGGCCTTTATTATGTTGATATACTATGCTTCTATACCTATTTTATTTAGTGTTTTTATCATAAATTGATGTTGTATCTTGTTGAAGGCTTTTTCTGCATCAATTGAATTTACCACATGTTCTTTATCTTTGATTTTGTTTATGTGGTGTATCACACTCATTGATTTTTGTACGTTGAACCATCCTTGTGCTCCTGGAAATGAATCCCACTTGATCATAATGTATGATCTTTTTGATGCATTGTTGTATTCTATTTGTTAATATTTTGTTTAGGATTTTTGCATCTGTGTTCATCAGAGACATTGGTCTATAGTTTTCATTTTCTGTGTTGTCTTTCCCAGGCTTTGGTATTAGGGTAATGTTGGCCTCAAAGAATGAGTTAGGAAGTATTTCTTCCTCTTCAATTTTTTGGAAGAGTCCGAGGAAGATAGGTTTTAATTCTTCTTTGAATGCTTGGTAGAACCCGTTGGTGAAATGATCTGGTTCATGGCTTTTGCCTTTAGGGAGATTATGGATAGTTATTTCAATCTCTTTCCTATTTATTGGTCCATTTAGATTATCCGATTTATCTTGCTTCAGTCTAGATAGGCTATAAGTTTCTAGAAACTTGTCCATTTCTTCTTGGTTGTTAAATTTAGTGGCATAAAGTCCTTCATAATATTTTCTTATAATCCTTTGTATTTCTGTGGTATCAATGGTAATTTCTCCCCTTTCATTTCTAATTTTGGATTTTTGTGTCCTTTCTTTTTGTCCTTTGATTAGTCTAGCCAGGGGTTTGTCAATTTTGTTGACTTTCTCAAAGAGCAAGCTCTTCATTATATTAATATTTTCTATTGTCGTTCTGTTCTCTAATTGGTTTAGCTCTACTTTAATTTTTATTATTTCTTTCCTTCTGCTGACTTTGGGTTTTGTCTACTCTTCTTTTTCTAGTTCTTTAAGAAGGGATGCTAAGATGTTTGCTTGTGAGTTTTTCTTGTTTCTTAAGATAGGCCTGTAGTGATATAAATTTCCCTCTTATTATCACTTTTGCTGTGTCCCAATAATTCCGATACATTGTGTTTTTATTGTCATTAGTTTCTATATATTTTTTAATCTCATCTTTTATTTGTTCTTTTATCCAGTCATTTTTTACTAAGCTATTGTTTAATCTCCATGTACATGTGGTTTTTCCTATTTTCCTTTTACAGTTGATCTCCAATTTCAAAGCTTTGTGGTGTGAGAATATACTTGGTATGGTTTCAATCTTGTTGAATTTGCTGAGGCTACTTTTGTGTCCCAGCATGTGGTCTGTCCTTGAGAATGTTTCTTGAGCACTAGAAAAGGGGTATAGTCTCTTTTTGCTGGATGAAATGTCCTGTAAATGTCAATTATGTCCAATTGCTATAATGTGTCATTTAGAGGTGATATTTCCTTATTTTGTTTGGATGATCTGTCCATGGTTGTTAGTGGGGTGTTTAATTCTCCCAAAATGATTGTGTATTCATCTGTTTCTGCTTTCAAATCTGTTAGTAGTTTCTTTGTATATTTTGGTGCATCCTTGTTGGGAGCATATATATTAATTAGTGTCAAGTCTTCTTGTTGTTGTATTGTACTTTTTATCATTATGTAATGTCCATCCTTGCCTTTTACTATCTTTTTTAACTTGAAGTTTGTTTCATTAGATATCAGTATGGCAACTTGTGCTTTTCTCTGATTTCCATTTGCTTGGAGGTGTGTTTCTTGGAGACAGCTATTGGATGCCTTCTGTTTTTTAATCCAGTCTGCTACTCTGTGTCTTTTTATTGGTTAGTTCAGTCCAATATCATTTGGATTGATGACCGATATTTGAGGATTTCCTGTGGCCATTATTTATTTCTTTGTCGTTTTTGTTTTATTTTTGTTTCTTTCTTGTTGCCCCAACTTTGTTCCATTTTTCCTGATGTTTTGTTTCAGTTTGAAGAGCCTCCTTCAGTATTTCTTGGAGTGCTGGCCTTGCGCTGGCAAATTCCCTCAGCTTGCGTGTGTGTGAGAAGGTCTTTATTCCACCTTCATATCTGAAAGTTAATTTTACTGGATAACTCATTCTTGGCTGTAAGTTCCTCTCTTTTAAATTTTTGAATATTGGATTCCACTCCCTCCTGGCTTGCAGAGTTTCTGCTGAGTAATCTGATGCCAGCCTGATGGGTTTTTCTCTAAAGGTTATAGTTCTTTTTTCCCTTGCTGCCTTGAGAGTTGTCTCTTTGTCATTAGTTTTGGATATTTTTAGTGCCATGTGTCTTGGAGAAGATCTGTTAGTGTCCAGGTATCTAGGGGACCTGTTTTCTGCTTGAACTGGGTCTCCAGATCTTTGCATAGGTTTGGAAAGTTCTCATCTACTATTTGTTTGAGTATGTTCTCTATAGACTGTTCTGCCCCTTATTGTATTCCTATTATCCTGATGTTGTTTTGTCTCATGGAGTCAGATAGTGCTTGCAGAGTTCTTTCAGCCAAAACCCACAGGCCCCACAAGATTTCCAGGTGTGTGTGATGGCACTGGACTAGTGCCCTGGGTGTGCAATCTCCACATGTGGAATCCACAGGCCCTGCGAGATAGCCAGGTGTGCACGAGGGTGCTACATATGCACGCACCATGGGCCAGGCCTTGAGAGAATGCGGAGCAAGGGTATGGGTGTCTTTCCACCATAGGTCTAAAGTTGCATGCCTGATGTCATGGGTGATGTCATGGTGGCTGGCGTGCCTCTGCCATGGGCTGGGAATGGCAGTCCTGTGCAGTAGCTGCGTGCTTGCTGTATTGCAGGCCATGAGGGGGTCAGGAGCCAAGTTGCTGTATTTGGGGCTTTATTTTGTCATATGGCTGTTTAGAATACTTGGTTGTTTATGGTCCTTGTTCAGCTTTCTTGCTACTTAAGAGCTTCAGAGGCTAGTTCTCAAGCTCTGTCCCTAATATGCTTCTTTAAGGTCCAACTTACTCACAGTCTCCCACCATTCCACCACTCTGGCTTTCACTCTTGTTGCCTCTTGGCTTCCTCCACCTTGTGTATTTTGCTGCTCCCTGAACCCTTTCTAGTATTTTTTAGTTAGCAGCGATGGAGTCCTGTCACAATCTGTCTCTGCTACCTCCCTTCTCTCCCACTCACCCCTCTTTATCTAACCTTCACTGTGACTGTTTCACTCAGAGTTTACTTTCTTGGCTCCTGGATGGCCATTTAATTTTGTTTTCTGGGAGAGGTTTTAGGGACCTTTTCCCCAGTTGCCATCTTGAGAACTGTGTTTTTATCTTTTAATATTTTGAATATTTGATTTCACTCCCTCTGGCTTGTAGAGTTTCTGCTGTTAACTTTGATGACTGCATGATAGGCCTTCCTTTGAAGGTTATAATTGTTCATTTTCCCTGACTGTCTTGAGGATTTTTCTTTGTCTTAGGTTTTTGATATCTTCAGTATAATGTGCCTTGGAGATCTGTTAGGGTCCAGGTTTCTAGGGGCCCTGTTTCCTTCTTGAATTTTTGATTACAGATCTTCCATAGGTTTGGAAAATTCTTGTCTACTATGTGTTTGTGTATCCTCTGTGTAGAGTGTTCTGCTCCTTCTTTGAATACTATTATCTTAATGTTGTTTTTTCTCATGGAGTCGGATAGTTCTTGCAGAGTTCTTTCCATCCTTTTGGTTCTGAAATCCCTATCTTCCTCTTTCTGTGATGTTTCCATGGTCTGATCTTCAATATCACTAATTCTTTGCTTCATTTGGTTGACCCTGTTTTCTATGATAGTTATTTAATTTCTCAGTTATTTTATTGTATTATTTATCTCTTGAATTTCCATCTCATTCTTCCTTATAGTTTGAATTCCTTTGTTAGATTATGTTTTTTGTTCAAAGATTACCTTTCTGAGATTATTCTTCTTGAGTATGGTGGTTTGCCAGTATATTTTCATTTGTCTGAGAGCCTTTAGAATGGCAATTTTATATTTAAGATCAGTTAATTCATAAATTTCTAGATCGATAAAATCCTTTTCTGGAGATTTTTCATCTTTTTCTGGCCAGTTTTAAATTGTAAGTTACTCATATTGTCTGTTGTGTTCTTCTTTGGCATAAGGGCTTTATTTTCAGGCAAAGCCCAGTAGATTACTTTGTTTCTCTGATTAGTATTTTTGTGTTGTCTTGCTGTAAAGCAGACACTGAGTGGTGCTGGAAGGAAAGTTTTGGGAGGGGGGGGGAGCATTTAAGCCATATCTTCAGTCTCCAGCAGTGTTAGGAGTTGGGATGTGGAGATCCATGGTCTTTCTGCTTCCTGCAGTTGGTTGGGGAAGCTGTGGGAGAAATAGGAGGCCAACACAATACAAGCTGAAGCTGCTTTGCCTCCTGCATTTCATTAGGGAAGCTGAGGGAGAGAAAGGAGGCTGATAGAATGCAGGCTGAGGACGTTTACGTTGATTGGGAAAATTCTGTCAAATTTGCTCTTGTCTCTTTTTTAGAATTTGACCCCTGGCCATGTTTCAGTGAATCATTTGCATGGAAACCTCTCCGTAGACCATGAGACGAACAGGGGTGGGAGGCATGACAAAGGGTTGTGTGCACACACTCCACAAGCCATGAGGGTGCCGAGAGGACACCAAGGAGGTGAGTTAAAGGAGGTGTGCTAAAATTCTGTGTGCACATGAGCCAAGGAGGTGTGCTAAAGTTCTGCGTGCACATGTGCCTTGAGCTGTGAGGGTGCCAGGAGCCCCCTCACAGCTCAAGGGGCCCCAATCTTGTCTCAGAAAATTCAATGCCTCACTCAGCTTCCTTGCTACTCACAGCCTCAGAACCTGGCTCCCAGGCTTTGTCTCCAACATGCCACTTTTAGGTTCAGTTCCCTTAAGGTCTCCCCTCATTTCTGCCACTCTGGCTTCCAGTCTTGTTATCAATTGGCCTCCCTCCACCCTATATCAGGCAGCTCCCTGATTTCTTTCTAGTTCCTTTAGTTAGCTGCAGTGCTATTGTGTCGTGAACCATGTCGGCTTCCTCCCTTCTCTCCCACTTAACCACTTTCTCTAACCTTCATGTGTTTTCTTGCGAAGTGTGGATTTCTCTACTGTCTCTGTGCCACTCAGGGTTTCCCATGTTGAATTTTGGCTGGCCATTTCATTATATTTTCTGGGAGAGTTTTTAGGGACCTCCTCTCTAGTCATCATCTTGCCGATCTCCTCAATTTATTCATCGTTTTTTTTTTTGTTGTTAAGTTGCTTCATTTCTGGGATCATTTATCTGGGTCTGAGTACTCAGCCAGTATTGCCTGAACCCTCTGAGTGTTTTTAGGAGTGCAGTCTCAAATTCTGTGTCACTTAGGCTATATATCTCCGAATCTAAAAGGTTCTTTTCTGGAGATTTTCCATTTTCTCTTTGAGATACTTTGTTCCTGAAGGAGTTCATTGTAGTTTATGTTTTTCTCTTCCTGGGCATAAGAGCTTTTTTTTTCCCCTGGCAGATATGGGGAGGTATTTCTTTCACTTTCCAGTTGGTGTCACTAAAGTGTCTGACAGTATTTTCTCTTGATTGTTAGATTTTCTCACTCTTGGAGCTTTCCTGGTGGGTGGGCTTCTCCTCTTTGATTCAATTTTCTTGATGTCAATGCACCGCTTCCTTGGGAAAATGTGATGGGCGATAATATTCTCTGCCTCATAGATCTGTGCAGACAGAGGCTGCTGTTCTTATGTTTTACAGTTTTCCTAACCCCACTACTGATTCCTTCAGGGGTGGATTTTGTTAGGGAAGGGCCATGGCTCATTTGTAGCAAAGGTAATGGCTGTTTAAGGGAAAGCACAGGGAATCAGCCAGGCTCTGTGTTAACAGTTTATGCCTAGCTGTGGGAACAATGCAGTTTATTGCTGCTTTTTTCCCCAAGGTTGCTTTTTATTCTTGGATCTGACTAGGCTGTGAAAAGTACTGTTTCTCTTTCAAGGGCACTCAAGGCTGAGGTGGGTACACTCTGCAACATAGTCCTGCTTCTCCATCAGGGGAATGCCCAACCTTGCCTGGCATGTACTACGATATAAGCCTGATCTTCCATCAGGTGTTCATGAGAGATCAGGTCCCTGTGTGCCACAAAGCAAGCTTGGCCTTCTGTCTGGAATGCACCATAGTCGTAGAATTGGGTACCACAGAGCAAGCTCAGTTCTCCAACAGAAATTCACTGCAGCAAGGTAGGAGGGTGTCATAGAGCAAGCTTGGTTTTCCATCAGGAGTGCACTGCAGCCGGTGGAGAAGCTTAGCCATCTGTCAAGAGCACATCAAAGCTGTAGAATGCAGGCTGCTTTATCACATTCCTTCTTGGAGCTTCCACTGTATGCTCCTCCACCCTCTCGGGGTCATGCTGAGTGAGCTTTAGCCTGTTTCCCCTGGTCCCCTCCATGGTCCTTCTTCTACAAGCCCCGGACTTTCACAGTCCCATCTCCACACTGCTTCCCCCAGCTTTTCTCCCATTAGCCTCACTTTCTTTCATGTTTAGGTGTTTTCTTGTGGTGGATGGATCTCTCAGCTGAGGCTGTGTCACTTGGGGATTACCTTGTTGGATTTTGGCTGTTCAGTTTGTAATTTTTGGGGAGGTTTCAGGGACATCCTCTTATGCAGACATCATAACCTTGCCCTCTCCTTTTAGCAATGATAAGCCTTAGTATCCATGAACACAAATATCTTTCCATTTCTTTGTGTCCTCTTCAAATCATTTCAAAGGAGTCTTACAGTTTTCAGTGTATATGTTTGTCATATTTTTTGTTAAGTTAATTCCCAGGTATTTGATCCTTCTTGTTGCAATCGCACAAGATATTAATTTTCTCATTTTTTTCCTGAAGTTCCATTGTTTGTGTGCAGAAATGCAGTAGATTGTTGTACTTTACTTTTGTATCCTGCAATTTTACTTTATTCATTTATTATTTCTAATAATTTTCTGCCATGGTCTTTGGGATTTTCTATATAAAAGATCATGTCATCTGCCAACAGTGATATTTTGACTTCTCTTCCAATTTGGATAACTCTCCATCCTTTCTCTTGCCTGATTTCTCTGGCTGGAACTTCTAGTACAATATTAAATAGCAGTGGTGATAGGGGACATCCCTGTTTAAGTCCTGATTTTACAAAAATGGCCTTCATCTTTTCCCCATTCAGTATGATATTAGTTGAGGACTTGTCATATATGGCCTTTATTATGTTGAGATACTTTTCTGCTATTCCTATTTTATTCAGTGCTTTGATGATAAATGAATGTTGTATATTTTCAAATGCTTTTTCTGCATGAATTGATATAATCATATGGTTTTTGTCTTTTACTTTGTTTATGTGGTGTATCACATTGATTGATTTGTATATGGTGAATCATCCTTGTGCTGCTGAGATGAATACCACTTGATTATACTGTATAATCTTTTTGATGCATTGTTGTATTCTATTTGCTAATATTTTTATTAGGATTTTTGCATCTGTATTAATCAGAGATACTGTATTGTCCTTACTAGGCTTTAGTATTAGGGTGATGTTGGCCTTGTAGAATGAGTAAAAATGTATTGCCTCATCTTCAACTTTTTGGAGGAGTCTAAGTAGGGTAGCCATTAATTCCTCTTTGAATAATTGCTAAAATTTGTTGGGGAGACCATATTGTCTGGGGCTATGGACTTTGTGGAGTCTTTGGATGATTGTTTTCTTTAATATTAATTGGTCTATTTAGATTATCCAGTTCTTCTTGGTTCACTCTATAGAGTATATGGTTCTAGATTTGTTTACTTTATTTTAGGTTATTAAATTTGGTAGCATAAAGCCTATCACAATATTTTCTTATAATCCTTCATATTTCTGTGGTTTCAATTTCTCCCTTTCTTTTAAAAATATTTTCATTGTAGACTTATTGGGGTGACATTGGTTATCAAGAGTTACATAGGTTCCAGGTGTACAATTCTACATTGCATTCTCTATTTGTTGCATTATATGTTCACCACCCAGTGTGAGTTCTCTTTCCATCACCACATATTTGCCACCCCCTTTCTCCTTTCCTGCACCCTCTTTTCTCCCAAACTCTCCCCCCTTACCCACAAATAACCTTTAAACTATTGATTGTGTCCATGAATTTATTTTTTTGTTTATTTCTTTTTTCTTTGTTGCTTCCACTTTAATATTAAGCATATAAGTGAGGTCATATGGTTCTTGGTTTTTTCTCTGTGTGTCTTATTATGCTTAGCATGATAATCCCTAGGTCCACTCACTTTGTCACAAATGGCAATATTTCATCTTTTCTTATAGCTGAGTAATATTCCATTGTGTATTTGTACCACACCCCTTTATCGAGTCATCTATCTAAGGACACTATGGTAATTTCCATATCTTGGCCACTGTGAACAGCACTGAAATTAATATTGGGGTATATAAGTCTTTGTGCACTAAGGTTTTCAAGTATTTTGGGTAGATTCCCCAGAAGGGTAATTGCTGGGTCATATGGTAAGTCCATTCCCAATTTGCTGAGGAACCTCCACACTGTCTTCCATAGTAGTTATACCAATTTGCATTCCCACCAGCAGTGTGCTAGAGTTTCTTTTTCTCTACACCCTATCCAGCCCTTGTTATTTTTTTGTCTTGTTGATAATAGCCATTCTAACAGGTGTGAGGGTGGGGTGGTGTCTCCTTGTGGTTTGGATTTTCATTTCCCTGATAGCTAATGAGGTTGAGTATCTTTTTCATATGTCTGTTGGCCATTGGTATTTCTTTGTTGGGAAAGTGTCTGTTTAGGTCCTCTGCTCACTTTTTAATTGGGTTGTTTGTGGTTTTTTGTTAAGTCATATTAATTTTTTATATATTTTAGATATGAGACCCTTGTCACTTGCATTGTTTACAAATATTTTCTCCTATTGACTTGGCTGTCTTTTTGCTTTGTTGATGGTTTCTTTTGCTGTGCAGAAGCTTTTTAGTTTGATATGGTCCCATTTGTTTATTTTTGCTCGTACTTCCTTTACCTTTGAGGTCAGGTTCATGAAGTCTTCCTTGAGCCCTAGGTCTATAAGTTTAGTACCTATGTTTTCTTCTATACAGTTTATTGTTTTGAGTCTTATATGGAGGACTTTAATCCATCTTGTATTTATTTTAGTATATGGTGAGAGTTCACAGCTCTGTTTCATTTTTTGCATGTGTTTTTCCAGTTTTCCAAACACCATATATTAAAGAGACTGTCTTTTTTCTACTGCAGGTTTTTTGCTTCTTTATCAAAAATTATTTGTCCATAAATTTGTGGATTTATTTCTGGGTTTTCAATTCTGTTGCATTGGTCTGTGTGTCCATTTTCGTTACAATACCAAGGTTTTTTGATTATTGATGTTTTGTAGTATAAACTGAAATTGGGGAATGTGATACCACCAGCTGTATTCTTTTAACGTAGTATTGCCTTGGCAATTCAAGGTATTTTGTGGTTCCATACCAATCTGATAATATTTTTATCTATTTCTTAAAAGTATGATTGTGGAATTTTGATGGAAATTGCACTATTCTGTAGATTGCTTTGGGTAATATGGTCATTTTAACAATGTCAATTCTTCCTATCCATGAACACAAAATATCTTTTCATTTCTTTGTGTCCTCTTCAATTTCTTTAAAAAGTGTCATACAGTTTTATCTGTACAAGTATATCACATTCTTTGTTAAGTTAATTTTCAGGTATTTCTTTTTGTTGTGATAGCAAAATTTATTGACTCTTTCATTTCTTTTTTTGAGGATTCATTGTATATGGGAATGCTATTGATATTTGCACATTGATTTTGTATCCTGTGACTTTACTGTATTCATTTATTGTTTCTAATCGTTTCCTGGTGGAGCCTTCGTAATTTTCTATATAAACTATCATGTCAACTGTAAATAGTGACTATTTAATCTCTTCTTTCCCAATTTGGACAACTTTTATATCTTTCTCTTGCCTGATTGCTCTGGCTACAACTTCCAGTGCTACATTGAATAGCAGTGGTGACTGGGGGCATCCCTGTATTGTTCCTGATTTTAGAAGAATGAACTTCAGCTTTTTCCCATTCCATGTGACTCAGCTGAAGTTTTGTAATATATAGCCTTTACTATGTTTAGATACTTTTCTTCTATAACCATTTTATTCAGTGTTTCAATCATAAATGGATGTTGGATTTTTCTGCATCAATTGATATGATCATATGGTCTACATCTTTTATTTTGTTTATGAGATGTATCACATTGATTTATTTTCATGTGTTGAACCATCCTTGTGCTCCTGGAATGAATCCCACTTGATCATGATGTACAATCTTTTTGATGCATTGTTGTATTCAATCTGCTAATATTTTGTTTAAAATTTTTGCATCTGTGTTCATCAGAGATATTAGTCTATAGATTGTGTGTGTGTGTGTGTGTGTGTGTGTGTGTGTGTGTGTTCCCCAGGCTTTGGTATTAAGGTAATGTTGGCCTCATAGAATGAGTTCAGAAGTATTCCCTCATCTTCAATTTTTTGGAAGTGTCTGAGGAGGATAGGTGTTAATTCTTTGAATGCTTAGTAAAATTTATTGGTGAAATTGTATGGTCCAGGGCATTTACCTCTAGGGAGGTTGTGGATAGTCATTTCAATTTCTTTGCTATTGATAGTTCTATTTAGATTATCCAGCTCTTCTTGGTTCAGTCTAGGTAGGCTATAGGTTTCTAGGAACTTGCCCATTTCTTCTAGGTTATTTTATTTATTGGCATTAAGTCCTTCATAATATTTTCTTATAATTCTTTGTATTTCTGCAGTATCAGTGGTAATTTCTTCTCTTTAATTTCTAACTTTAGATATTAGTTTCCTTTCTTTTTATTCTTTGGTTAGTTTAGCCAGGGGTTGTCAATTTTATTGATTTTTTCCAAAGAACCAGCTTTTTGTTGCATTAATTTTTACTATTGATTTTCTGTTCTCAATTTCGTTTAGCACTTCTGTAATTTTTTATTATTTCTTTCCTTCGGCTGATTTAGGTTTTTTTTCTGTTCTTCTTTTTCTAGTTCTTTAAGATGAAATATTAAGATGTTTACTTCTGATTTTTCTTGTTTCTTAAGATAGGCCTGTAATGATATAAGTTTTCTTACTGCTTTCAGTAATTTTGATACATTGTATTTTCATTTTCATTAGTTTCTATACATTTTTAAATCTCTTTTACTTTTTTTTGATCCAGTAATTTTCTTCATATGATGTTGTTTAATGGCCATGTATATGTGATTTTTCTGCTTAGTTTTAGCAGTGGATTTCCTATTTCAATGCTCTGCGGTCTGAGACTATACATGGTATGATTTCAATCTTCTTAAATTTGCTAGGTTAGTTTTGTGTGCCAGCATATAGACTATCAATGTGCACTAGTAAAGATGGTATATTTTGTTTTCAAATGAGTTGTTGTGTAAATGTCTTTTATGTCCAATTGCCATAATGCATCATTTTAAGCTAATATTTCCCTATTTATTTTTTTGTTTGGATGATCTGTGCATGGTTGTTAATGGGGTTTTTAGGTCCTCTATGATGATTGTGCTTTTGTGAGTTTCTCCTTTGAGATCTGCTAATAATTGCTTTGTAATTTTTTTTGTGCTTCCTGATTGGGGGCATATATATTAATGTGTGTCATGTATTTCTGCCATTGTATTGTTTCTTTTTATCACTATGAAATATCCATTTTTGTCTTTTGTTACATTTTTATTGTGAATTCTATTTTATCAAATATCAGTATGGCAACTCCTGCTTTTCTCAGAATGCCATTTACTTGGACTATTGTTATCCAGCCTTTCGCCTTGAGTTCGTGTTTGTCCTTATAGCTGAGGTTGTCTCCTGGAGACAGCATATGAATGAGTTTTGATTTTAAATCCAGTCTGCTACTCTGTGCCTTTTTATTGATGAGTACAATCCATTTACATTTAGGGTGATAATTGATGTGAGAATTTTCTGTGACATTTACTTCCTCATTTTTTATTTCTGATGCTTTGACCCAACTTTTTCTCATTTATTTTTACTTATTTATTTATTTTTGTTTCAGGTTGAATAGCTTACTTAATTATTTCATGAAATTACAGCCTTATGCTGGAAAATTTTTTCAGTTTTTTTTGTGTCTGAGAAAATTTTAATTTCTCCTCATATCTGCATGAAAATTTCACTGTATAATTCTTTCTTGGTTGAAAGTTTTTCTCTTCATATTTTGAATATTTTATTCCACTTTCTCTTGGCTTGTAGAGTTTCTGCTGAGAAATCAGATAATAGCCTGATAGGCTTTCCTTTGAAGATTATAAGGGTTCCCTGGTGGTGTAGTGGCTAGGCTTTGGTGATCTCAACACCCCAGCCTGTGTTTGATTCCCAGCCAGGGCACTACTTCACCAAAAATAATAATAATAATAAAAATAAAGGTTATAGTTTCCAACCCTGCCCTGTGTGCCTTGAAAATATTCTCTTTTTCTTTGATTTTTGACATCTTCAGTATAATATTTCATGGAGATCTCCTAGGATACAGGTAGCTAGGGGACCTATTGTCTTAATGAATTTGGGATTCCAGATATTTCCATAGGTTTGGAAATTTCTTGTCAGCTATTTGTTTGAATATGCCCCCTGTGAAGTTTGTTTTCCGCACTTTCTTCTAGATCTATTATTCTAATATTGTTTTTTCTAATGGAGTCAGATCATTCTTGTATAGTTCTTTCAGTTTTTGTTTTATTACTCTGAAGTTCCTTTCTTCTTCTTTCTCTTTTGTTTCCATGTTCCCATCTTTGATATCACTAATTCTTTCCTCCATCTGGTTGGCCGTGTTTCCTATTAAAGTTAGTTCATATTTTAGCCCATTTATTACATTGTTCATCTCACAAATTTCCTTTAGATTATTTGTTATATTTTCAATTTGTTTGTTAAAATATTTCTTTTGTTCATGGAATTTATTTCTAAGGTGATTCATCTCAGTCAGTGTGCTTTACAATATTGTTTCAATTCTCTGAGAGTTTTTGGAACTGAAGCCTTGTATTCTATGTCACTTAGATCATGTATTTCCAGGTCTATTAGATCCTGTTTTGGAGATTAAAACAAAATGTTTTTTTTTTCCTGAGCATCTTTGAATCTAAAGGCACTCATTGTGTTTTAAGTGTTCCTTTTCCTGGTCTTTCTTTCTCTTCCCAGTTGGTATCACTGGAGTGTCTTGCTGTAGAGAAGACATTAGGTAGTGCTGGGGGTGCAAACTGTGAGATAGTTAGAATAGGTGGTTAAGCCGTATCTCTGGCCTCCACCTGGGCTTTGAGGTGGGACGGTTCACAGTCGCCCTGCTTCCTGCAGTTTGTCAGGGAAGCTGGGGGAGTGAGGGGAGGCTGATGGAATGCAAGCCAGTAGCTGCCTGCACTCATGTTAGTCAGAGTAAGTGCTGCCAACTCAGCAATTCTCCCTTCTCCTGTGCCTACATTGTAACCAGGGCTGTGTTTCAGCATTTCAGCATTTCCACAGCAGGCACTCTCAGTGTCACACACCCAGAGCTGTGGCTATATAGCTGAGGTTCCTGTTCTCTTCTAGGGAGTTCAGATGCATTGTTCAGCCTCTGAGGCACACTGATGCTTGGTCCAACTTGCCCACAGTCTCACTGCATTCAGCCGCTCTTGCTTCTACTCTTCTCACCATTTAGCCTTCCCACCACCACATGTCATGCTGCCTCTCAGCCAGTATCCTCTGGCTCCTTCCTAGCTCCTTCATTCAGCCCCGTTTGGGACAAGTCATGATTCTCATCCTTTCATTCTGCTTACTCTTCTGCTTGCCCCACTTTCTCTGACCTTTAGGCATTTCTTGCAATGTGTGGATCTCTCCGTTGAGATTGTGCATCTCAGGGTTTTCCACGTTAGATGCCAGCTGTTCAATTTTACTTTCCAGGAGTGGTTTCTGGAATCTCCTCTTTGGTCAACATCTTGCCTCCTGTCTCTTATTCTGATATTCTTATTATTCTAATTTTGTTATTTCTAATAGTCAGATTGTTCTTGTAGAGATCTTTCATTTTTTATTTTGATTCTTAAATCTCTGTCTTTTTCTTTCTGTTCAATTTCCATGCTTCTATCTTCTGTCGCTTATTCTTTCTGTCATCTGATTGGTCCTGTTTTCTATGCTAGTTAGTTCATGATTTATTTCTTTTTTTTTCATTCATTTTTATTGGTAGACATTTTGGGGTGACATCTGTTAGCAAGACTTACATAGGTTTCAGGCATACAATTCCACAGTGCATTGTCAACTTGTTGTATAATAATTTCACCACCTATTGTGACTTCTCTTTCCATCACCCTATATCTAGCTTCCCCTCCCTCCTCTCCCACCCCTTCCCCTTTCTCCCCTCCCTATCCCACTCATCCCCTAATAATATTAAACTAGTGATTGTGTCCATGGGTTATTTGTTTGTTTGTTCATTTCTTTTTTCTTTGTTGCTTATAGTTTTTATATTCCACATATAAGTGATGTCATGTAGTTCTTTGTTTTTTCTATCTGTCTTATTTCACTAAGCATGATGGTCTCCAGGTCCATCCATTTTGTCGCAAATGGCAATTTTTCATCTTTTCTTGTAGCTGAGCAATATTCCATTGTGTATATGTACCACAGCTTCTTTATCCAGTCATCTTTCACAGGACACTTTGGTTGTTTCCATGTTTTGGCCACTGTGAACAGCGCTGTGATAAACTTTGGGGTACATAAGTCTTTGCAGATAAAGGTTTTCAAGGTTTTTGGTTAGATCCCCAGAAGTGGGATTGCTGGATGATATGGTAGCTCCATTCCCAATTTTCTGAGGAACCTCCACACTGCCTTCCACAGTGGTTGTACCAGTTTGCATTCCCGCCAACAGTGTACCAGATTTCCCTTTTCTCCACATCCACTCCAGCACTTGCTATTCCTTTCTTGTTGATAATAGCCATTCTAACAGGTGTGAGGTGGTATCTTACTGTGGTTTTGATTTGCATTTCCCTGATAGCTAATGAGGATGAGCATTTTTTCATATGTCTGCTGGCCATTTGTATTTCTTGGTGGGAGAAGTATCTGTTTAGTTCTTCTGCCCATTACATTGTTTATCTCCAGAACTTCTATTTTGTTCTTTTTTATAGTTTCAATTTCCTTTTTACATTTCAGAAATTTTTTTTCTGAGATCATTTATCTTGATCTCAGAGCTCAGTGAGAATTCCTTGATCTTTCTGAGTACTTTAAAGACTGCAGTCTTAAATTCTATGTCACTTAGATCATATATTTCCAAATCTATATGTTACTTTTCTGAAGATTTTCCATTTTCTCTCTAAGACTCTTTTTTCCTGAGGGAACTCATTGTAGTTGATGTGTTTCACTTCCTGGGCATAAGGACTTTTTCCCCTGTCAGTTATGGAGAGGTCTTTCTTTTGTCCCCAGTTGGTGTCCCTATAGCATCTTACAGTATTTTCTCTTGGTTCTCTTTGTTGTTAGATTTTCTCACTCTTGGAGCTGTCCTGAAGGGTGAGCTTCTCCTCTTTGACTCAGTTGCCTTGATTTTGATGTGCCTCCTTTTTGGAAAAAAATGTGGTAGGCGATGATATTCTCTGCCTCAGAGATCTGTGCAAAGGTTGCTGTGCCTATGTTTTAGTTATCCTGAGCATCCCTGCTGGTTCCCTCAAGGGTGGAGCTGGTTTGGGAGGGCTCAAGTTTTATGTGTGGCACAAAGTTATGATGTTTTGGGGGAGAGCAAGCGGAAGCAGCCAGGCTTCATGTTCACAGTTTCTGCCTAGTGGTGGGGGCAGTGCATTTCATCACTGCTATTTGTCCCAAGATTGCTTGCTACCCTGGGTGCTGGCTCAGCTTTGAAACAGGCCTGTCCCTCCATCAGGAGCACTGTCACAAGCACTGAAGAAGGAGTTGCAATGCAATTTTTTCTGCAAGTCAGCTGAAATGAAACCAGCATAAGAACGGTGCCAAAAGGAAACTAAATCTCACCCTGCCAGGCAGGGTTTTCAAGCAGGGTGTTCCTTTAGTTTTTAAGTGACTCCTATGGCTTGCAGTGGAAGCAAAGCAGAAAATGTTAGCATATTTTTTAATGCTTTGCTCACATGTTCAATTCACACAAACACATACACAAACAGAGACAGTCATTACACCTACTGAGTTCATAACATGTTTTCTAAAGTGCTTATGAGCAATTCTATTCTGGAACGTTTTGCTGTCAATTCTTGTACTTCTACCTCCTGTAATCCTGCAACTCTCAGTGGGGTGATAATGCAATCAGAGCCTATAGGGGCTTCCTGAGAGAAATTTTGTTGAAGTATCTCAAATTGATAGTAATTGTTTTGGTATGGAATCTCTCATCTCGAAATATTTTATATTCAGGTAACTACTTTTCAACTACATTGGCAGAGAAAGTAATTTTCACTTTCCTAAAGGTAGGTCTATATAGTAATTTTAAAAGTTCTAGAAAAATAGGCATGGGCACTATGGTTTGTCCAACTATGGGTGGTAGTTTTAAAAGTCCCTTAGTCCATGAGGATTTGTAATCTTCAGACCTAAGACAAACAGTGGAGTTGAAACAGCCTCTGTCAATGACACAAGGTCCCAGCAAATGTGGGCAGATGTGACATTTTTCAAAAGTCATGACAAAGGAATAAAGGTTCTGTGCAGTAGAGAGTATGGTAGTATTTCTAATATTTTGGGAAAGGACATGAGATACACAGAATGCTTCCCTTCACATCCCATCAATAAGTAGGATCATCTTAAAATGGTAATTGTTAAGTCTTACATTAATCTGTTCACCTGGTGAGGACATTCTTCCTAATGTTTTCCACCAATTTAAAGCTTTATATTAGAACTGTGAGGAGACACTTTTAGGAAAAATGAACATTGTCCCCATTATTTTCCTTATGACACAGAATAGTAATTTAAGGATGGATGACAGTATAACTGTGGTGAGCCATATCCATATATGGAATGTATTATTGTTCCTATTTAGTAATATCTACTAGTAATATTGTAGCCAAATATGTTTGAACTTGTTAAGGCCTGCCACACTATTGCAATATTTGCTTCATAAATCTTGGGATAGAAAGGTCCTATAGATACAGGAAAAGGGTTTGCAAAAGCTTGATATTGGCAGCGTATACTGCACATCCTAAGTAGATATTTAATTCTTGGGCCTCTATAATATTTTTAGAGTGCTTGCTTGCAATATGTGATATAGATCATAAGGTATCCAGTAAGGGAAGAAGTGAGGTTTAGTGTTGCCTCCCTATAGAAACATGGTGGGGGTCCATATTTGAATAATCTGTGTGATAAGTGATATATGGTAGCATTATAGGGATGAAAGGAATCTAATTTATTCTTGTGTACTATATCAAGGCTGTGTGCTTTGCCTAATATTTTTTTGTTCCTAAATTATTGAAGGGACACATTAAAAATATGGAATGTGCCTGTGTTTAGTGAGACAAAAGCATATTCTATAATATGGAGCATATGTAATTCTTACTAACCAACATCACCCCAATAAATCTAACAATAAAAAAAATATTGTCTGTCTTATTTGGGTATACAAATTTGCCCTTATAGTTCATTGTCATATGCAAATCCCCTCTACAAACTAAATGGATGCAATGCCTCTCAGTGGTAGTGCAGTTTTAAAAAGTTAAGTATTTTAACTTATTGTCAGTGATGTTTATAAGAGATGGAGTAGTGAAATTGAATGTGGCGTTGTAAGGGTTAAGAATTGCATAAAATGTGAATTCAGGGCAGATCATTGTTTGCCAATAGTGAAGACAAAACTTTAGAAAACAATAGCCTTATCAAAGACCTCAAGTAGTCCAGTGTCTATAATAGTGTAAGTCTCTAAGACATTAAAGTATGCCAAAATAATTTTGGTATTTAAATAAGCATTATTGGGAGTTCTCTGGTGGTGTAGTGGCTTAAGGCTCTGGTGCTATCAGCGCTGCGGCCTGGGTTCGATTCTCATCTAGAGAGCTACCCACATACAAAAAAAAAAAGGTAAATAAGCATTATTAGGCAAGAACAAGGTAGAATGATTACATTTGTAACCCACTGTGCAAATATAGAGAAACTTAGGGCATAAAATATCTATAACTTCATGTGAATTTTTAGATATATATCAGTTGGGTGGTTAAGATCAATAGTTTCTGTTAGCAAAATGGGCATTGGGTGCTCTCACCAGTCCAATTTGGTTTGAGTAAGTTCAAAACCTGTTCTAGTGAAGAATTTTCCTGGAGTGAAAAAGGCTTCTTGTGGGGAATGTCAGAAATCATTAAAACCATAGCATAGGCTATGAATGCAAAAATTCCCAAAGATAGAAAAATTTGGTAAGTTAGTGAGTTTGTAAGTGTAATATGTAGTTTCTCCTTGCTTTATTATGATATCATAGCCCAAGGGTTATCCATAAGGGTCTAGAATAGCATCCTCAGGTGGGGTGAATTTAAGGTTGCATGGGGGCAGAAGTGGTAGAAGCGTCAATGGGGTCCTCACATTCTATCTGAAAGTAATCTCCAAAGTCTCTTCAATCAATAGTTCTGACTCTGCATGATAAAGAATGAAGAAGGAATGTATACATAAGTGTTAAAAGAGTCCTGATGGGTTGTTACAGAAATCTAAGAAAACTGAAATCCTTAGTAAGAATACACAAAGAAGTATCAAAACAAATTTTTATATTTTTAATACATTGCCTTATATCATTATGTTTCAAATTAATAAAATCTTTCCAACCATGGGCTGTTTGAGCCCTTGTAACCATATGTCATAAACAATCCTTTGGGTCTATGTAAATATCACACTAGTATCTCCTTTTAGTCTATTAAAGACTAGCAGTAGAAAGGTTAGCAAACATTTTGGTAATCAAAGTGAGGTTGTCATATATAATATATTCAGAGATATGTTTCTTCAGGCCAAGAATGAGTCTACAGGTTCTGGTAGGGCCCTTCAGACTTGGAAATGGTTTGATAATTTCAGGTGAAAAAGTTATAAGAATAGGAGTGATGTTAACAATGGTAGTATTGACTATGAGTGTTTTACTACTTGCAAGTGCTTCTAGACTTTTGATTGCTTCTCTTAGTGTAAGTGTAACTCACCTTGCCAGTGAATAGGGTGTAACAGAGCTGGTAGTATCATCATTAGACTGAGTGTCTTCTCCTTTTTGAAGAAGAGTAAGGGGAGTCAAAAAAGTCAGGGCAAACAGGAGGGTAAGAAGAAGCAGGTAAATTGTATGTTTGGTTGTTATGTGAGACCCTCTATAATAATGAGGTTAAGTACTAGGTAAGAAAGAAGTGGGATTGTATAGAATCTGGGTGTAGGTAAATCCTCAATAGTCAATAAGGATGTGGTCCAAAATGCCTTCTCTTAAAAACTTGATATATTTTGAAGTAAATATTTAAGGTACCATGCAAATTGCATATTCTTTTCCTCATCAAGATGATGTGCCACAATCTGGATAGCTGTGGAGACTTGGGCAATGAGTCTTCTCTGTGGCTCCATTAATATCAGAGTATCAGTATGATTCACTAGGTCAGGCCTAAAGTTCCTGCTGCATGGTACTGGTGGTAGATTCAGCCTACAAGAAGGGAGACAGAGGAACTATTGTCTATTTAGGAAAGAATTTTTCTAATATACATAAGGTATAGTTGGTAACAAGTCAATAAGCAGGTTGATAGGATATGATGCCCTTGGTGGATACAACACAATCTTTATTACCACAGAAGGTAGTTTCCTGCCAGGACTAGTGCAAAGATCAATAGAACCAAGTAAACAAAGAAGATCAGTAGTAGTCCTGGAAGTCTGTGAGGGGTCATAATGGATGTGGTTCTCTGTTAAGGAAGATGCAGAGGGTACATTAGAGAAAATTGTTGAGTACAAGTTGCACTCCTAATGGATCATGATTCAGGCTTAAGATCTTTAATGCTAATTGTAATCCCAAAGGGGTGATCTGGAAGGGATGGTTCAATTAATATGAATCCCCTATATATAATACCTCTAATATTATCAGCATACATGAAAATGAAATGCTGCTTTCTGAATTGAAACTCTAATAGTCTTATATTATTAATGAAGTATGCAGTGGAGTGTTCAAAAGCTGGTGAGTGCCAATCAGTTATGTTCCTGGCTCTCCTAATTTGATTTTACTCTCTGACCCTCATTCATCAACTAGAAACAGGAGGGCCTGGATATGGTAATCATTACATTGTTCTAGCATAGGAGAGGTCATGGAAACATTCTAAAATAAAATAAGCTTCATTTAACACAGGAGTACATAGTATTTCAGGTGATATGTGAGTATTTATCTATAATTGTTAATTGTAAATTTACCAGATAGGCCCAAAGTTATTTGAATTCTTTTAGTGAAAATATTTGGGGGGCCTGCATAAAGAGTATGTTGTAATAGACAAACAATACTATAAACAAATAATTGGCCATTTTTATTAGATTTTCTTATAATATGCTCTTGCCTGGACATATTAATGTTCAAGTGGTGTAAATATAACAAGTGTAGCCACAGTGCTTATGATCCCAAATACTAAACAAGGGTTGTAAACCTTCAGGAAATTTGTTGATAATAGCGTGTTGCACAGATCCCAAAGGTGTGTAGTTTGGGACAGTTGCCATGGTCCTTAATAAATCTAGGAAATATGTACTAGAAAGCTAGATGAAAACAAATGCAAATAATAAGAGCTAGGAAGGACACAAGTAGTTTAACATTTAAGGACAAAGTATCTGGGCAAGGCAATAAAAGTAGCACAAGTCTAGTGGCAATAGTGATAACTAAAGTGATTAACAATGCCTCAAGAAATTGGCAACAATTGTGAGATTTTATGAAATTCAAGGATTCCTTTACCACTTGTCTTCCAGTAGGTGTTTCCATCACCATTGGCAATTATCCCCTGTGAAGAGATGAAATTTTTATGGTCTTCAACTCTAACTTTATATAAGATAAGAGTATTTTTATTTTGTCCTGCCTGTCAGGAAATGTGGCTCCTGAAAGTGTATTCATAGGGTGTGAGGGGCATCTCTATGCAATCTGTCTCTCCGGTTAAGGTTAAAACAAGCTATGTCAACAACTTGTAGATTACTTTGGGTGGCTAATAACTGGATTTCTCTTTTAAGTAGTCCATTAAATCTATGCTTCCTGGGATTATGTGCTAAATGAAAAGTCCACTGAACATCTAAGGTGTCAGCCAGGTGCTGTATTGCCTTAGCTGTAAAATGAGAACCTTGATCACTTTGAAGTATTTTTGGCATGTTAAAGGATGCTGCTCATCTATATATAGCTCTTATTAGTGGTCTTCAACTTGTGATGGGAACATGTGAGGCCTAGTCCAAGCTCCCAAAATTTGTCAACTAACATACAGACATACTTTAGCTTTAATGAGAATGGTAAGAGACCTATAAAATTTATCTGTAGTATAAAGTTGAAGATGTCAGGCTTTTAAGTGTCAATAGTTCCCTGAATCTACATTTTCCAATAAACATTTTACATTTATTTGTAAAACTTCTGGCTGCCCTTTTAATATTGTGCCAAGGAACAACTTGGTTTCTTTAAGACAGCCATTAATAAAAGTCATGTGTGCTCAAATGTTCTAGTAACTCATGTATTTTCAAAATAGAAGACAAAATGTGCTGGTTAGAAACTGGTGGTAGAGTTATTTTGTAATTCTCCCCTTCTTTATATTTGTTTTGGGTACTGCTTCTGGATAGCTTTTGGTGGTATATACCTCATAGTCCCTAAATTTGGCAGGGGGTTTATGCTCCCATTGGGGTTCCTCTGGGATGAATCTGTCCTGGGCAACCTTTTCACTGACCATTTTATCTACAATATGTTGAATGTCTCTTCCTAATTTCTATCCTTCTGATGATCTGACACATGTGTTACAAAGATTGTAAGAGTTTAACTGGCTTTGTCTAATACTTGACAGTATTCCTTGGACCATGTATCTTTACTATTGATAGCATATGATGTTTTTCTCCATTTTTTTGACCAAATTGCAATTCAATTAGCTACAGCTCAAGAATCCATTAATGTTCTAATTGACTTCTGTTTCTCTCTTCGAGAGTGTCTGACTGCCAACACCACTGCTATTAATTCTGCATGTTATAAAGATTTTGAGGTACTAGTACTCCTCAAGATACTCTTGTCTGTGGGTCTCAGAGCCATAGCTGTGTATGTGGTAATGCTTTTTTCTACAATGGCTGATCTGTCAGTAAACCAGATGTTCTATAACACAAGAGACCAGGATGAACCTCATTTTCCAATAGAGACATGGATTTGTTCATCCCTTGGGATGATATCCAAGAAGTCTATCTCTGTCTTACATATTCTCTTGCTGAGGAAACTTGGCTGCCCCTTTAAGGTTACATCCCTTCTCTGAATTTACTATTTCCAAGTGAGTATCTTATGGTCTACCTGGATTCCCGCCTCTTCTGGTGTTAGTTTGATCCAGTGGAGCACAAGTATGACAGTCTTGACAATAATTTTGGTGTTGCTCATCAGAAACTCTGTGGCTTTAATTGTCTCATATAAAAACCAAATCACATTTTCAAAATTTGTATATTGTGGGTGAGTATGGAAACATTTTGGTCCAGAAACCACATGGTTTAAATGTTATATCATTTGCACCCTTGGTCCATAGAGACCAGGTGCCATAATCAGAAAATTGAGTAATATCTAATCTAAGTTGGTTTCTTTGATTAGGGTATACCAAATTTGGAAAAGTAATTATGTATTCTTTTAATTGCTTGAAAGCTCTTATCCCCATATAAAATCTTCAGACTTTCCTGTTATTTTGTACAGGGGTTTTAGCAGCAAACCCATGTATAATATATGTTGTTTCCAATATCCAAACAAACCAGTCAGATGTTGTGCTTCTGCCTTATTTTTTCATTCTTTAAATTTTAAATTTTATTTGTGGCTCCCTCAGGTATTTTCTTCCCTTCAGAAGACCAAGTAATGCCTAGAAATTTTATAAAAATAGATGGACCGGAGGTTATACCTATGTTAATTATCCATCACCTGTTTCTTAAATCCTCTATTAATAAGTCTTTTTTCTTTTCATAAGATTTCTATATCATCATTCATCATAATTATAGCATCAATATATGAAATAATGAGAAAGGAGTATCTAAGATTATCAATTTATGAGGTTAAAACTGAATGGGCTATGGCAGGGCTATTTAGATATCCTTGTGTTAGCTTCTTAAATTGATATTGAGTGCCTTCCCATGTAAAGATAGTATATTGTCTACAACTTTTAGATATTAGGGTAGCAAAAAGCATATCTGACATATCAATTGTGAAATAAAATTTATTACTTCTCTTGATGATTATCTTAATAACTTCCACTGTGTCTGGTAAGACTCCTGGCAATTTGGGGCTGACTTTGTTTAATTTTCTATAATCAATAGTTAGCATGTATGGTCCATTGGGTTTAAACACTGGCCAAATGAGGTTATTTAAAAAAGTGTGATCTCCCTTTCTTTATAATCCCTTCCTTTAGGAGTTTTAATATTGTTCCCCTATTTCTTCATGGCCCCCTTTTAATAGGTATTGTCTGGTAAATGATGCCTTATTTAGTTTAGGTAGCTGTATAGGCTCTATTTTTACTGCACATAAATTCATTTTGCATTTTTTTAGTAGTTTTAATTCATTCCATATGATGGGACATATATCCATATCTAGTATATTTTCAAAGTATTCTCCTATATACATATGAGTTTCTATAGAGGGTCTATTATAAAATAATATCTTAACAGTTATTTTCAGTCCTTCTATAATTTCCCGCTAATGCTTCTACATAAAATTTTGAGGAATTTCTTGTAATAGTCTTACTACTAAACTTTTGCAAAAGACTTGTGATCCTTTATCTAGGAGAAATTCAATAGTAGTCATAGATCCTTGAAACTCAATAGCTAATTTAATATATGGTCTATTGTCCTCAGGTTTTTAATTAGGTTCAGTGTCTGAACCCCCTGGGGGTCCTCTAATATTTTAAAAAATAATTCTTTTGTAAAATTTTGCCTTTTTCCTTTCTCTTGGCGTAGATGGTATCTTCATCTTGTGTTGAATATCCACCCCCTGGAAGTGGAGGTCCCATATTAAAATTTCCCCTTTTAGTGGGGTTTTCTTATATGTTTGAAACTTATTGTCTAGGGTTTTTCTGCACCTGTTCTATTGAACATATTCCTTGGCATTCTAGGGTGTTTACATCTTTGCCTCTGAAATTGTTCCCAAGGTTGCCAAAACTTATTTCCATTACGCATGCTAAATCTTCTTTTAAATGGAGCACCTTGAGGGCGAAGTCTCTTTGGATTGTATACTTGTTTTGTATTGAATGTAAATCTCACTGGAGTGTGCAACTTTTTGGAAAGGTTAAGAACCTTAATCATATTATCTATGGTCTGTACCTGACCAATGACATTCATGTATGATTTTTTTTTATCCAAACTGTTTTTTTTGTTTTGTTTTTTTGTTTTTTTGTTTTTAAATTCATTTTTATTGTTAGACTTATTGGGGTGACATCTGTTAGCAAGGATTACATAGATTTCAGGCATACAATTCTACAGTGCATTGTCAACTTGATGTATAATAAGTTCACCACCTAATGTGACTTCTCTTTCCATCACCTTATATTTAGCTTCCCCCCCTCCTCTCCCACCCCCTCCCCTTTCTCCCATCCCTAACCCACTCGTCCCCAAATAAACATTAAACTATTGATTGTGTTCATGGGTTATTTGTTTGTTCATTTCTTTTTTTCTTTGCTTTCAGTTTTATATTCCGCATATGAGTGAAATCATGCAGTTCTTTGTTTTTTCTGTCTGGCAACAACCAAAGGTCCCTGCGACAGATGACTGGATAAAGAAGCTGTGGTACATATACACAATGGAATATTACTCAGCTGTAAGAAAAGATGAAATATTGCCATTTGCAACAAAATGGATGGACCTGGAGATCATCATGCTAAGTGAAATAAGCCATGTATGATATTTTTATTTGAGGTGGTACCCCTCTTAATATATAGCCTTTTGAAAGCCATTGGATGCTTTCACTTGTATTTGTGTGTTGATTATGTTGCTGTGTTTCATATACTAATGCTAGAATATCTAATTTTCCAATTATCTTGATTGCCTCCTGTGGTGTGTTCCATTTCATGTTGTTCTGCAAAGATGTTAAATCTACCTGGGGGTGGATATTTCTCCAAGTTTTTCTATCCAGTCCAATAAAGTATAAGTCTGGTTGTGATGTTGTGCAGTTAATCAATTCAGAGTTAAGGGCTGATTGTTCTGTAATTGTTGAGATTTGACTCATTTTTGTGCTAGTTAACAGGACAGTATTTGCTCCCTTATCCCAAACATAAGGAGACATTCTGCATCTGTTCTATCTTTTTGGCAATAGTTGCTTCTCATGTCCTGTAATTCTGCTCTTGTGTATTCTCTCCCTTCATCTACTATAATCATTACCATGATTATAGTCAATTCTGTTATTTCTGGTGATTACTGGCCTACTTTTACATAAGCAGTCTGTGTCCAAAGGGTCATTATAATCTCCACAATCTTCTGGGGTTGGATCCATCTCCCTGGGATCATCTGTGAAAGAAACTCTTATAGTGTCCATGGACTTACTTTGCTAAATAATTTACCTAGCTAAGTTTTTCTCCCCTTTCTGTCTATCCTCATCAACTGTAGCCATATATTTTAATAAGAGTGCAGAAATTTCTTCATTTGGTGCTCTCTTAATTAAGGACTCAAGGTTTCTCAGCACTGTAAGCTCAATCTGTACATTTTCAGCAGTTTATACAAGAAATTTCTTTCAGACTTCAACCTCTGTGGGGAAACCATGGGTCCTCCACCAGTAGGAAGGTTTTCAGATGTCTCCTCATATTCAATGAATTCTTGAGTTTCTGAGCCAGCTCTAGCATTATTGCAATTTTACTGCCAGTTTATACCAGAATTTAGTTTTCCAGAGCAGAAGTTTCCACTGTGATGTATTGCCTGTACTAAATTTAGAAATAAGCTTGGCTTCTGTCTTTTCCCTCTGGTTTAATGCTAGTACTGCAAATCTATTCATAGACAGAAAAAATTTTCATAGTGTTTTGTAGTTGCTTCTAGTTGCCTTTTGTTTTGTTTTATTGTTTGTGTTAAAATTTAAATTCGGTTTGAGGCTCACCAACACTGCACAGCCTAGAAAATTTTTCTTGCCACCTTGTCTAGCTACTAGTCAGGGAAGAGACCATATCCCTACCACCTGGGCAGGTTCCCCATCAGGAGAAACTGATTTCATGGTCCCAGGGAGCCAGGCAATTGGTCACAACAGAGTATTTTCAGTTTTAGCCTCCTAAATTTTGGAGTAGATGTTGAGCCTTGTTTGGGTTCAAAACAATTTCTTCCCAAAGACCAAAGAAAAAATTTCTGTAGAAATCCAAAATCTACTTGAATTAGGGCATTCCTGAGGAGTGGAATGGTGGGGGCTTTGGCTCCAGCTTTAGCTCCTTGGATACCTCCAAACTGTGGCAGGAAAAGCACACCAGATCCTGAGCTGAAGCCTGGCATGGGGCTGGGCAACTCTGTTTTAACCCACATGGGTATGAAGTTAAATCTACTTAAGATTAAATAATCCTGTTTGTGATGCCAATTGTCATGAGCACCAAGGAAGGGTTATAATACAGTCTTTTCCTGCAAGTCAGTCAGGATTGAACCAGCAGAGGAGTACTCCCAAAAGGAAACCAAATCTTCACCTGGCCAGGCAGGGCCCTTCAGGCTGGGCATTTGTTTTCTTGGTACCTAAGGAACTCCCATGGCTTGTGGCAGAAATAAGGCAAACCATGTTTGTATATTTTTTAATGCTTTACTCACACGTTCAATTGACACACACACACACACACACAGAGAGAGAGAGAGAGAGAGAGAGAGAGAGAGAGAGAGAGAGAGAGAGAGAGAAGCATATAAGGTACAGAGGCAATGATTAAGAAACCAGTCCAATAAGAGATGTCAGGCTCGGGTTCATCTGGGTACAGCAGCTGGTTGAGGCTCCAATCAGGCAGAGCCTCTGGCAGCAGATGCCTTTGTTGAGTCTCCTGCAGCAGGAGCATCTCAGCAAGATTGAGCAATCCACAAGCAGTCTAAAGTCCAGGGGTTTTATTCTCTTCTTGCCAGACTTACTCACTCCAGATGATGGGTGCAGTGTCTACTTGGTAGCACACCCACATGTGAACACCCTTCTTTATCACTGGGTCCAGACAAATCCCGATTGCACATGTTCTAACTGTGGAGTCACTCTGGTTTTCACAATGGAGTCACTTATGTCAATATCCATAGTGCTCTGTATAAGCGTGCAGGACTGGGGCAGGTGTGCTAGGCAGTATAAGCTCCCTTCTTTGTCAGGGGAATGCTAAGACATGCCTAGCATGCACTGCAATACAAGTCTGGTTCTCTATTAGGAGAGCACCAGAGCTAAGGTGGTTGCATGTCATAAAGCAAGCTTGACCCTCCATCAAGAGTGCAGGGGTACAGTCAGGTAAGGTTGGCACCACCTTTCTCCCTTTTCCAGAGCCAGAATTGTGTTTTGTTCCTCTCAGTGATCCCTGTCTATTGGCTCCTAGTTTTGAGCTATGTTTAACTGGGTGCTTGTTTTCTCCCTGGGCACTTCAGCAAGACTTTATTTAGGACCTATCACATCCAAGGCATGGTGATCCAGCTGGCATTAGATAAAGCCCCAGTGCTTCTCAACTCAGGCTAGGGCTTTATCTAATCTTCTCACAGGGATTCAACTGTCCACTATTCTACCTGACTGGGATCGTGATGTGCTTCAGCCCATTTCTTCCAGATCTCTACTTGGTCCTTCTTCTGCCAGCCCCAGGCTTTCACAGCCTTGTCTCCACATTTCTCCCTTCCTTTTACTCCCATTTACCTCTCTTTCTCTTACCTTTAGGTATTTTCTTGCGGTCAGTGGTCTCTCAGCTGAGGCTGTGTCACTTGGGGATTGTCTTGTTGGATTTTGGCTGTTCAGTTTGTAATTTCCAGGAGGGGTTTCAGGGACATCCTCTCATGCTGCCATGTTGATCCCTCTTCCTTGCCAATCTTTCTTGATCTGCTAGGTACGATTCTGATGGTGCATATGACATGGAGAGCAAATATCTTCTACCCATTCTTAATGAACAGCTTTTTTCCATGGTTTACTTTATTCTTTCCCACTCTTTACCATTACCTAGCACAGTAGACTCTAAGTTAACCAGCACCCATGGGGATATGTAGATGCCAGACAATTGTAATTGTAACTCAAGTAACTGGCACTCCCAAGCAACTGGCAAACTTTCAAGCAACTTTTTTGACCGTTGCTTTAGAGTTTACCAGTTGCTTCATAGTGCTCATTTCTTGAGTTCCAGTTAGCAAATATTCTATTACATTTTCAATTTCTTACCTAGGATCTCTGCAAAGTAATGTGGCCATATTGAAGTCTATGAAGAAATTTGAATCATAGTATTTACCTACAAGTCCTTTTTATGTACCTTGAAACCCATTGTCTTCTTGGCTACTGCCAGGCAACTTTTCATCCATCTCTTCTTCCCAAATGTCCATGTAGATTTCTCCAATTTTTGATTTTCTATCCATAATGACCGCCTTCAGGCTGTCAAGGTTTCAGTGAGTAAACTTTCTCTACAGCATATACATGTCTTGTTTTAAATCTGTGCTGCATGTTCATGTTAGTAAATGTAGTATCCACACATGGGTTTTACTAGTGGAGAGGGAAGGAGTATTCATCATTAAAGTTTTACTGGGTGTTTATACATACAAGATACTTCAACGTATGACTTACAAGTGCACCCATAGTGGGAGCTGCTCAACTTCCTACCGGGGGATCTGTCCAGTGCAACAAGAAAAATCACATTCAGATTGGACAAAAAGAACTAAATGTTCAAAGACATTATGACAGTTTATGCAGTCCATTCTATCAATATATAAAAATCTACTATTAATAACTTAGTTTGTAAAGGTTTCAGGATGCAAGATCAGTACACAAAATTTGAATATATGTTTGTACATTATCAATAAACCATTAAAATTGAATTTAACAGTTTATTTTTAAATATTACTAGATAATATGAAATATTTAGGGATAAAACTAATATTGTATTATAATATTGCAACTGACTTGGTAAAAATAACTCTGGTTGGGGTCTTTAGTGACTCTTTTACATACTACACCCAACTGTGTAAGAAAATATCAAAAGTCATCAGTCAACACAGAGTTCATTTGTATTGAACTTTTCCATTTTTGAGAGTACAATAATATGGAGATTGTAATAGCTGAGGTGGTATCACCTAAGACATAAAGATATGAAAAGAGGGACTGATTACTGGAACCTGAGTGGTCAGTAATCATAAAAGGCCATTTTGACATCAGTAAACTCTCCCTAGGTTCCAGAGAGTCTGTAAGCTCTAGGTGATTAGCAGTTACGGAGCCAGGAGATTAAGCACCCTGCCCTCTCTCCCTCCTTGTCTCCAACTCTGCTTGGGGATACCCATCAGCAAAAATCAATAAATCCTTGAGATCTAGAAGCCCTCTGATAGAGTCCATAGGGAACACCCTTCTATTACAGAGAGAAAGGCTGAAAAATGTGGAGGGTGGGTCTGAAGGGTAATAGTGACGGTTTTAAACAGAAAAGAAAGATGCACAGTGATCCCAGGTGGTGAGCACCAATTATTGTTCCCATTACCATTTACAGATGGGGCTCAGAGAAGCTAAATAACTTGTGCAGCATTGTAAAATATGATTCAAACTTAGTTTTTTTAGGCCTTGAATTTCATATTCTTTCTGGTATGCTGGGTAAATTGCATACCTTCTTTACGCTTCTATTTCCCATCTATGGAATGAAGAGACTGAAATATCTGATGCTAACTTTAAAACATATGCTATGACTCTATAATTATCACTTTCCATAATATTATAATTATTTTAAACTCTTAATCATATGATTAAAGTTAGCCAGTCTTATAACTCCAGAGTAGAACACTGTAAATGTGGGGCTATCCTGGCTTGAACTACCCTCTTTTCTTTCTCATTCAGTCATCACTGAAAGGGCACCAGACCTAGTTTTCCCCTAAGAACAAAATCTCTGGGTGGAATCTGAATGATTAGTCCAGAAACAGCCTGCTGTAGACAGAGGAAAACTATAGAACACATATCACTAAATCATTCAAAAATCCTTGAAGAAGCATGTGTTCTGGGTTAAGCACTGTACTTAGCAAAGAGATATAAAGACCAATAAACAGATCTTTGTTATTCACTCTTTGAGAAAAATTCCCCACATTTATGCCTTCCCAAATGTATATTTCCATATCTGAATAATCAGACTTTTTCTACAATGCTCAATACTTGAAGTTCTTTTTATCCACTTAGATGTTTGAGGCTAAGGAATATAATCCTTTATTTCTATACTTAGTATGAAAGAGGCTTCAATGCCATGTAATGGATGGGAATATCAGTTTGTAATAAGACCTTAAATGGTACATATAAAGGGAAAGAAAAAAACACGTGATTTTTTTACTCAATGACCTAACAACTTAGAGGCATATCCCTTTCTTGCAAAGAGGTTATTTGGAGGAGATTTTCTTGGAAATCAAAGCTACATATTTACATACTTTGAGGAAGAAAACGATTGTATTATTAAAGGTTTTCTTGTCTTTTTATATTTAAAATACTTTATTTCTCCAATTTTAATTTTGTCTTGTTATCAGTGACAATGTTGAACCTAGCACAGTAGATTTATAAATAATTAGAATTGTAATTTACACCTTATTCTGACAGGCAAAGGTCCCAGGGCAACAGCTGGGCACTGAGTGTCCCAACTCACCCTATTGTGGCAGGAACTAGGAGATGACTTAAGGGAGATGATACCCAGGCACCAGGGCCACAAAGTCCTCCAAAATCTGTGATAAAACAGAAACTCCTTGTTCCTCACCATGGGCACACCCTTGCTCCTGAGTTTTTCAAAAGGAGTGTTGCTGTGTATAAATTAGGATCTTCTTAGTAATAATGACAACATTCTGGTTTATTGATAAAGCCTTTCTTTATGCCAGGCACTGTACAAGGAACTTTAAAAACATGTATGTCATTTGATTCTCCTAACTATTCCACAAAGTAGGTGCTGTCATACCTCCATTTTACAGTGAGATAAAGCACTCAAAAAGTAAAGAGAAAAAAAAAAGAGGAACAAAATGTTGGTGTGAGATGAAGAACTCCTCTGGAGATTACAACTAATAAAAAACCTAAACCTCAACCAAGGACCCTCTACAGAACACACAATCATAGTTAAGCAGCCCTCTCATTGTACTGAGGTACCTACAAGCAAGCAGAGGGATAAACAAAGGGAAAATAAAAGGGAAAGAGTGAAAATGCAGCCACATGGAGGTCCCCACTTGGAACTCTACCACTGGGGGAGGTAAGAGGAAGAAGGCGATGGGAGAGTACTCTGGACCTTACTCAGTCTAGGGGACTAAGAAAAGAAGGTTCACAGGCAGGGTTTGAAATACCACTACCACCTCACTTTGGCCCTAGAAGATGCAGACCAGTCTGCAAAATGCAGTGACTGGACTTCACTCTGGATTTAAGAAGAGCGGGGGTGACTGGGTGTTGAAGAGCTGTAGTACGAATACTCTGGCTGGGAAGGAGAAGGAGAAATAGTGCTGCTTGCACATTTCTTGGTCCACAACAAGCATGATCTGAAAGACCAGCCTATAGGACTAAACTCAGGGCTAATGGCAGAATCTGTGTATGGAGCAAAACCAGAACAGAAAGGCACAATCATGCCCAAACTCCCTGCACAGCCCCCAGAGTAACAGGAAGAAAACAAAGCCACAAATGCCCTCTCCCTCACAGACCTCTGCCTGCCCAGTATTAGCAGCAAACACCAAAGAAACTGTAGCAGCAAGGGTTCAGGGAGGTTTCAAAAATGAGAAACCACAAAAAGGTAGCTCAAAATAAAGACATGGGGAGATATGACACATCAGAAACAGAGCTCAAAGAATGATTATAAAAAATGCTTAAGGAACTGAATGATAATTTCAACAGAGATAGCAAGCCTTAAAGATTTACAAATCATTATAAAGGACCACAGAGAGAGAATGACTGCATTAACTGAAATTAAGAATGGAATATAAGTCAATAAACTAGATAAGGAGTTCCCTGGTGGTGTAGTGGCTGGGCTTCGGTGCTCTCAATGCTGCAGCCTGGGTTCGATTCCCAGCCAGGGAGCTACCCTAAATAAATAAAGACATAAACTAGATAAAATAGAAACACAAAGAAGTGGTGTGCAGGAAAAGCCAGCAGAAAAGACCTCGTCCGAACAGTTAGATAAAAGTTTCCCAAAAAATGAGGATGGATTTAAATCCTCTGGGACTGTATAAAAAAATATATATCAGAATGATAGTGTGCAGGAAGGAATAGAAGAAAAGGAAGGGATCAAAAAATTATTTGAAAGAATAATGACAAAATTTTCCTAATCTGGTGAAAGAAATAGTCATACAAGTTGAAGATGCACAGGGAGTCACAAACAAGATCATTCCAAGTAGGAACACATTAAGAAACATCATAATTAAAATGGCTAAAGTTAAAGAAGTAGAGAAAATTCTAAAAACAGAAATGCAGGTAGTAACTTATAAAGAGACACCCATTTGACTCTTGGCTGATTTATCATGAAAAATTTTACAGCCAGAAGGGATTGGCAGAAAATATTCAATGTGATGAAAACCAAGGATCTACAATCAAGAATAATGTATTAAGCAAGGCTAGCATTCAAATTTGATGGACATATAAAGAAATACATCACCACCAAATCAGTACTCCAAAAAATGTGAGAGGGACTTTTTTTTTTTGGGTTTTAATTCATTTTTACTGTTAGACTTATTGGGGTGACATCTGTTAGCAAGGATTACATAGGTTTCAGGCATACAATTCTACAGTGTATTGACAACTTGATGCATAATAAGTTCACCACCTAATGTGACCCCTCTTTCCATCCCCTTATATTTAGCTTCCCCCCCTCCTCTCCCACCCCCTCCCCTTTCTCCCCTCCCTAACCCACTCGTCCCCAAATAAACATTAAACTATCGATTGTGTCCATGGGTTATTTGTTTGTTCAGTTCTTTTTTTCTTTGCTTTCAGTTTTA